>OY757046.1:11528028-11821298 GCA_963582015.1 Xanthorhoe designata
AGAAAAAAAAACTTAACATGGACCTATTTTGTAGGTTTGCTGAAGGCTAATTCAAAAATTCAAAAAGTTTCCACGTAAAGAGACAAAAAAAAACTTAGAGCACATAACTAATGCTCTAAGCAGAAAATAGATATAAAAAAAAGTAGGTAGACGACATAATACTACTAATCTAATCAATGGTCAAATCACGAAACAGTGTCGAATTTGTTCCTAATTTGACACTTGTCACGTGATTTGACGATCATTGATTGTTAATTTTTGAATTACGTTCAAAACACCGGTTGTAAGTGTCGCGGTAGTGGCGATGTCATGTGTGTCAAGTGTAGTGTCGTCGTGTATCCCAGCCCTTAAGTTAATAAACATGGAAATACAAGCGGTATTGTGAATTGTTATTTTCTCATGAAAGAAAGGGCAGTTCGATAGACGCGAGGTATTACAGAAAATAAGTATAAATCTTATTACTGTACAATCAGCAATAGATCGATCAAAACTGAATTTAAAAAAGTGCACCTTAAGTAATTGTGAAGTTTATTAATGAATAATTCAACAAGAAACCCTTATAGTTTCGCCATGTCCGCCTGTCCGCCCGTCTGTCCGCGGCTTTGCTCAGAGACAATAATAATTGATACGTCATATTGAATAAACTGAATATATAAAATTACGAGTATAATTTAAATACAAGTAGGTACATAAATACTTTCACATAATGGGAAATACGGAACCCTACATTGAGCGTGGCCCGACTCACTTGGCCAGTTCTTTGTATTATTTTTGATGACATTATAAGAAATTTGTCAATAATTCCGTTGTCACATCCGTTGACCTGGTGACTTTTAAACAAGAACTCATTAAGTATATAAGTATTTATGTATTGCCAAAAAAACCAAAAAAACTAAATGTATTAAATTCACTTTGCCTAACGTGGTTCAGAGACCTACAAAAATTAAACTAAATGGGGAAGCACTTAATCTTGTAGATTCAACTGTTTTCTTAGGTCTTACAATCGACTCCAAAGTGCAGTGGGGTCCGCATATTGAAACACTTGCAGGTAGGCTTAGCTCCGCGGCTTACGCAGTGCGTACGATTAGGCAACTTACTGACGAAGGAACAGCTAAGTTAGTATATTTCAGTTACTTCCATAGTGTGATGTCGTATGGTATTTTTCTTTGGGGTAAAGCAGCAGATATTCAAACTATTTTCGTTTTACAGAAGCGAGCTGTCCGCGCCATTTACAAAATGAAACGTCGGGACTCTTTAAGAGAGCGTTTTAAAGAAATAAATATTCTTACTGTTTTTTCGCAATATATTTATGTAAACTTATTGCACACTCACAAATATATAAACAACTTTAAGAAAAAAAGTGATGTGCACAAAATTAACACTAGAAATAAAAATAAATTATGTGTGCCTAAATTTAGACTAGAAAAAGTAAACGGTTCTTTTATGGGAAATACTGTACTTTTTTACAATAAACTCCCAATCAACGTAACTAACCTACCGACTCGAAGGTTTAAAACGTACATAAAGAATATTCTTGTAGAGAAAGCGTATTATTCCATTGAGGCTTTTATTAATGATAAAATTGCGTGGCCTGATGTCGCTGTGCCCCTCGACGGTTGATGGTATACAATATCTTTACTACCTTGATAAGTAGGTACCTACCACTTAAGTCGGCCAAGTGTAGCGTGTGATGCCAGACAACATTTTGTTGAGGTGTTATCTTGTTAACTTTACAATTACTTTTACTTTCTTTGACATGCCTTACTTTGTTCGACTGGCTTCCCACTGAAGCTTGACTATTTAGATTAAGTATTTTAGATTGTTAAGGGATCGCTTTTAAAAAAAAGCTAGGCCCACACCACCAGGTTCTTGCCTGATTCTTTCCCTGGTGTAGGGAGTCGCGTTGGAACAGGCATTAGAATCACCTAGCATGTAAAACGATACTTAAGTGATCCTTGAGGTCCTACAAGAATAAATGATTTTTCTTTCTTTCTTTCTTATTCAATATTATGTATAGGCTTCCGCTAGCGTCAAAACTCAGGCCTTGACATCTTTTCAAGTGTCAGGAGGCAATCTTTTGCCTACGCTAAACGATACACTGTAGTGCCTGGGACATTGATGGAAGGAATAGGCTTGCCCAGCACCTAAGCCATCCTCTCAGCTTAGCCGGCCATATCCAGAGGAAAGATATTCGTAATTATCAATACCTATTTTGTAGTCAAATAACGATGTTTTTTGTAAAGTAAATTAGTTTCCGTAAATGTATCTTTACAATAGATTCAAGCACCTACCTACATAATTCATCTATACTAATCTATACTTACTATAAAGATATATCTATACTATCTATATACTCGTACCTCTTTATAATAATATTATAAAGAGGTATAGTTGGTTTGATTGTTTGTATGTTTGGGGTAATCTCCGAAACTACTCATCCGATTTCAAAAATTCTTTCACCGATGTGTAGCATGGACTTTCCGAATGAACATATGCTATATTTTATCAAGGTACGATACAAGCGAAGCCGCGGACGAGTAAGCGAGTAATCTATATGCTGACAGTGTACCACGTTGCTGTTGCTAACCACAGTGGATTAAAACCAGTAAGTGAAGAGACAATCTATATCTCATACCAGTTAATCAGTTTGACCCATATTCCGTATCGCGGGGCGCATTACGTATTACGTATATAATATAACAAGGCAATATTGCTATCAAGTGCGATCGACACTAAAACGACTGGAGGTTTGTTTAAAAATCACTTCTTCCTTTTCGTTTTACTCTTGACAGAGTAGTCATGGTCATCATTACAAATTCAAATTCAATTATTATTATTATTATTATTATTATTAGCCCATTGTGTCCCACTGCTGGGCAAAGGCCTCCCCTTGGTCTCTCCACTCATCACGGTCCTGTGCCATTTGGACCCACGCTGTGTTAAAGGCATCAAGTTCGTCGCGCCACCTCTTTCTAGGTCTGCCGCGACGCCGTCTTGCTGTCTCAGGGCTCCACTGAGTGGTAATCTTGGCCCACAGCTCGTCCGGCATTCAAATTCAAATTCATTATTAATTTTAGACTAACATTACAGACTTAGGATTTAACTTAAACTTAACTATAACATTACAGAACAATTCCAAATCATTATAGCTACTATATAAAATGTACACATAAAGCAAATAATATCAATAAAAATTGTATATAGTAGGATTTAAGACGTTAATCTATTGAGATCATTTATGGTCACAACTTGGATGGGTGACCGCAAGTGGCATTTATACACTTATGCTCATGCGACGACCGAACGAACGAACGGTAGCGTTTGAAACAGTAGGTATTGATTCACGGCAAGGAATCGAACTCCCGACCGGATCAAAAGTCGAATTACTATTTCACTCGGACAAAATGATTTAGTTTTAACCTACAGTTTTTTAATAATGATTATAATCATCGTAATATCAATAAGATCTTATTACTTCATATTTTTCGTCGAAAAATGCAAACAGACAGTCAGGCGCGACTGATTATATTGTGTTATGATGATAACAACATATATTTTGATATATTTTGGAAATGAAAAAAAAAATGAAATATGATCACGACTGTATCCCAGGTAGACATTTCTTTCAGATCATTAGGCAATTTTTAGATCCTACTGAAGATGTCTAAGGGGGTAGTCAGAGGTAGGTATGTCCAAATACATACTTACATATTTGGTACATGCCCACATTTTGCAGAAGTTAACTTTCCATACGTGACAGGTTGCAAGCCCATCGACGCTATTAGAGAGCTAACTGGTTTCCTCACGATGTTTTCCTTCACCGTTATAAGCTCGTGTTAAAGCGCATATACATTTTTCGATGCGAAAAGTCCATTGATGCACGGCCGGATTCGAACCCACGACCTTCGGATCGAAAGTCAAAGTACTAATCCACTTGACCAACACGGCTTTTGATAAGGACTTTAACAAAAAGCAAAATATGTAGTGATGAATAAATAAATAATAAATAAATAAATAAATATCCTTGGACATTTCACACGGCGTCATCTAGTCCCAAGCTAAGCAATTTAATGCTTGTGTTATGGTAACCAGATGACTGATAAACTACATAGATACATTTTTTTTTTGTAAATACATACATATTATACATAGAAAACACCCAGACACGAAACAAATATTTGCAGATCATGCAAACATTTGTCCCGCAGCGGGGATCGAACCCGCAACCTCTGCGTCTCAGGCGGGCTTTCGCCCACTGCGCCACAGAGGTAATAGCAGTGATTAGATTAAAACAATGACTTAACGTAGCTAACTGTGTATAACTAGACAATAGTTGTTGCATAACTCTTGTTTACATAATTAAGTATAGTACTTTTGTAGTACTTTAATTAACTATAGTACCTACTTTTGACGACCTCTGTGGCGCAGTGGGCGAAAGCCCGCCTGAGACGCAGAGGTTGCGGGTTCGATCCCCGCTGCGGAACAAATGTTTGCATGATCTGCAAATATTTGTTTCGTGTCTGGGTGTTTTCTATGAATAATATGTATGTATTTACAAAAAAAAATGTATCTATGTAGTTTATCAGTCATCTGGTTACCATAACACAAGCATTCATATATTTTATTAATTTATGCAATTGCAATAGGCAATATTTGAAATGACAAATAAATTAACATCTTTTCGTGTTTGTGGTTAAAAATATAACAATTTGACTCTCAAATAGTTAACTGATTATTAGGTAAAATATTTCAATCACGTGAAACAATACATTTAATTTTATCATAATTAGTTCAACATAATTATGATTCATTATTAAAATTACATAATTGTCACAAAATTAAATGCAATTCAGTGATTCAACAAAGTATATTATTTGGAAAGTAGATCATTGTTGATGATGTTTATTATATCACACTAGTGGCAATTCGGAGTGTCGCAAAAGCTAAACTAAACTAACTAAAATTAAAGAAAGAAAGAAAGAAAGAAAAATCATTTATTCTTGTAGGACCTCAAGGATCACTTAAGTATCGTTTTACATGCTAGGTGATTCTAATGCCTGTTCCAACGCGACTCCTATTAATGCCATCCTTTTTATTCTAATCGCTATGAAAGGGACGGCAACATTTTTAGTTAGTTTAGTTTAGCTTTTGCGACACTCCGAATAGCCACTACTATCACACTGATAGATGAAAGTTTGTATGTGTGTGTGTGTTTGTTACTCATTCACGCTCAAACAGCTGGACGGATTTGAATGAAATTTGGTAGGTACAGGACTACTATTATACAACCTGGATAAAAAATAGGCTACTTTGGATGCCGGTATTCCCACGGGAACGGGAACTATTCACCGCGGGTAATGCGGCTAGTTTTGTATAATGATCATGTTTTCTATATTTTATGGACTTTTAAAACTTAGTTTTGAAATCTTGCAAATATGAGCAACAACTTGTATTACCTACATTTTGCAATAATTAACCATTTTTGGATTAATTAAGATGCAGTCCCTCAATGTAGACATAGCTGGCTATTCTGGATGTAAACTAAACTAAACTAATCTGACAGCACTAAAAATGTTGCCGTCCCTTTCATAACGATGGAAATAAAAAGGATGGCATCAATTTTAGTGCTGTCAAATTAGTTAAGTTTAGTTTTAGCTAGTATTCTTTTATCTGTGGTTTTAGCGACACCCGCATAGCCACAATAGGAATACTACAAATTTTAAATGCTTAAAAATTAAATTAAATAGCGATTTAAGTATTTTTGTATCAACAAAATAAATTATTCATCGTTGGTACAATACATTCGTCATATTTTATTTAATAACCAAAATATTCACTAAAAATGACTTATATCGCAGAACAACGTTTGCCGGGTCAGCATGTAGTTAATTAAATTATACAGACTATAAAATTATTGTAAGTATTATGTAGTTATTTATTTACCTGTCTAAAACTAACTGTATTATGTAGTGAGCCACATTCACACCTCTTTGTGTTCACAATGAATAATTTTGTCTCAACTCATTGACTCATCGCTAATTATAAGTACTTAATATAGGAAGCTAATAGCGACTAATTACTAATGCTCTTCTTAAGACAAAGCTTAAATCTTTTTGCTAAATATAGATCTTCCTAGATGATAATGCTATCGGAAATGAATTTTACTACCCAGCTATTAAGGTATCATCATCATCATCATTTCAGCCCATTTCCACCCACTGCTGAGTATAGGCCTCCTCTTTATCACGCCACTCTCTCCGATCCCTCGCGAGTCTCATCCACTGATTCCCGACCACGTTGACAATGTCGTTCGACCATCGGGCGGGTGGTCTGCCTCTTGGTCGTTGAGCGTCCCTGGGCCACCATTCAGTAATCGCTTTTGTCCATCTTCCATCGTCCCTTCTAGCCAAGTGCCCAGCCCAACTCCACTTTAGTCTCGCGATCCGCATACCTACGTCCACGACCTTTGTACGACGTCGAATTTCAACGTTGGGTATGTGATCGAGAAGTGAGATTCCGAGCATGGCTCGCTCCATTGCCCGTTGTGCTACTCTTATTTTGTGCATGTATTCCTTTGTGAGCGGCCATGTCTCGGAACCATAGGTGAGTATGGGCAGGACACATTGGTTGTACACCTTGGTCTTCAGGCAATGGGGGATTTTGGATTTGAAGATATCCTCCAGCTTCCTAAAGGCAGCCCATCCCAATTGAGTGCGTCTGGAAATCTCCTTCAACTGAGAGTGTGGGCCAAAAGATAAACAATGTCCAAGGTATATGTAGTCGTCCACTACCTCTATTTGGGAGTTACCTACAATTATGTTAGGTTTAGGACCCCTAAGGTTGGTCATCACCTTAGTCTTGGACATGTTCATCTTAAGGCCCACCCGCTGCGATGCTTGATGTAGGTCATCAAGCATTTCTTGAAGGTTGTCCACGGTCTCAGCTATGAGGACTAAATCATCAGCAAAACGTAGGTGTGATATTGAACACTCACTCTGGTGAAGGAGTTTTTAGTAATAATGATGTAGGTACTTGATTAAAATTATGAAAAGTGCAGTTTTAGGGTGTCCAATTACTAAGAAAAAAACTATTTTATCGTTAACATTTTTAATGAAAAACTATACCTATTTAAACCTTAAGAAATACACGCCAAATCTGACACTTTTGATAATCTCAGAAGTCTCTGAAAATACTGAATCGATAAAAAAAAATTCTTTGAGTCACGTAGGATTATCTGGATCACGCAACGATTTACTAGTACTAATTAAAAACCTTTTAGAACATAAAAAATGAAAACCAACATCGAATTTGAAAACAAACATTGTCAAAAACTAAGGTAATGCAGGAAGTATTTTCATGTCCTTAAAACCTGTTTACAATTCTCAAGGTTGAACCAAACGGTTCTTATCTATACATTACCCAAAAATAAACAGAAAAAACTTTATTTTTCATACGTAATGGGTACACATGTGTATCTAGCCGGTTTGAGCCGACTCGACCAACCCACTTAGCTATCATCCTTTTTGCAAATCGTTTACATAACTAGATTCACGTCCTACAATTTTAAACCTTAATCACCTTGAAATAAGATTAACTTTAATTCAAAACATTGTCCATATCTAGTTTAACAAACATTTCAGGGGATTTTAGACTGTATTGTAAGATGGTAGAGTCGGGATTTGAGGAAGAAGGTGAGGTTGATAAAGTGGTATGGTTCTGTAGATTATTTTATTCAAATATTATATTTGGTTGTTTTGATAAAGAAATTGTAATATGCCAGCAGTCTCTATCTACATTATTATTAATTGATATAGTTATGAACAATTAAATTAAATTATTTGATATCCTCTAGCTTCTCTGATAAGTTAGTTCACTTTATTTTCTTATAAAATAGGCATAGAATATAATAGGAGATCTAAATTATGTTACTAATCGGGATCAGGTGAAACAAAACCATTTCAATTTTATTTAATTAATATAGTAGGCAGCGGTAGGCTTGCCACTTTTCACGAGACGTGGTTATTTTTTACACTAGGTGACAATGTAAAAAACATGGGTAACACCTAAAAATCACTAAATTCAGGACTGATTTTTTGTCAATCTAAATGCCCTACAAAGCTTAAAAAGTTCAATTCTTGCGTTATATCTCTTTCCTTACATAACGTCAACACATAAGCGTTTGTATAATGTGTACACAAAATTATGTGTACAAGTTTCTATTTGCGTCTAGGAATAAAGACAAGCTTTATCTGTCAGACGTGACTTAGAACAGATACTGGTGTGGTGACAAGGAATTACCAAGATTGTAAGACATTATTTTTAAAACGACGGGACAGGCCGTGGTCGGTTAAGGAAACGCTTGAGGGACGAACTCAACGCTTTTGAGAGAGATTGGCAGAAAGTCTGAAAGAACAGGGCGCGTAGACAAGTGACAAATGTTTCGTATCTATTCTCTTTCTATCATCGCTACACCTTTGATTTGACATTTCTGATCGCTCGAGTTTTCGTCATCGAATGTCAATTCCTATAGGTACATTATTTTTAGTTTCTAATCGAAAGCGATT
The DNA here is from genome assembly GCA_963582015.1 of Xanthorhoe designata. NCBI lineage: Eukaryota > Metazoa > Arthropoda > Insecta > Lepidoptera > Geometridae > Xanthorhoe > Xanthorhoe designata. The sequence continues at coordinate 11,536,593 of OY757046.1, forward strand.
GTCTAAATGTAACATGGCTAGGGCAGCAGTAACCTTTGCCTAGCAGGACGATGAAGGTTAGAAAATCCTACTAATATTATAAACGCGAAAGTTTGTAAGTATGGATGGATGTTTGTTACTCTTTCACGCGAAAACTACTGAACGGATTTGGCTGAAACTTTGAATATACATAGTTTATGATTGGGAATAACACAAAGTCTACTTTTGATCACGGCATTCCCACGGGAACGGGAACTACCGCGGGTAACTTCGACGATCTATCAAGAACGTCTTGTTCTTGTTCGTTTGATCGTCGAAGTTAAGCAAGCTTCGCCACGAGCGCTTCAATCTTTAGATGCTTTATTTACATTTAATTATCTTTATAAAGCCCTGACGGAGCCTATGGGCGCTCTAAAAACTTCGTCACTATTTGGCTACTTGCTCCAAACTTACTTATTTTCTTCATTGTATACATTTTGTATGTCGATCATGACGCGTGGTCACCCGAGCCTCCATATCTATATTCGGCGTGTTTGCGAGCTCCTTTTGAGTCGGTTTGTTTGTCACAGCTTTCTACGCCGCGTCAGCACATAATCATAACTCCATGTTGACGTGTTAATATTATGATTATAACCTGTTATTTTACAAGCTCGTGGTTCAATGACGGAATTCATATTTAAGTTACCTATAATTAATTAGGGTTAAGATCGAAAACTCGTGACACATATAAAACCAATTTAAAATCGGTTTTCTTTTCAGGGTTATACCAAACACAAAACACAACAATAGGCGACAAACTTATGTTATGATAAATACCTTTTCTTCAGAGGTTAAAAATAAGATAATATACATAATACAGTTTTTACATAGAACGAATGAAGTTTTTACATAGAACGTTTGCTTAACTTCTCGACTGGTTTGTTTTTATACTTATTGTAAATTTATATTTTTATTGATAAAATACACCTAAGTACAAGGTATTCTAACTCTTCAAGTTCAATTTAAGGTCAATTTAGCTCCTAACTTTCCAATACACCGAAACATACTAAAAGTTACTGTAATTTTCAAAGTATGATTATTACTTTGAAAATTACAGAAACTTCATTAAAAATTATAATTTAAGTATACGACAACTTCTAAGTTAGGTAACTTGATGTCTGAAAACATTGAAACCGTCCACACCCCCACTCAATATTCAACCTTCAGTTGTACAAGCCGGGGTCACCGGGGTTCGAACCCGCGACCCGTATTGTATGCTAACCACTGACTCATGTGGATTGGAGACATGTCGTCGCCGGTAACTATAGATATTGTATAATAATAGTGACTATAGATAGATTATGATGGCTATGCTACTTACCTATCATAATGTTGCACATCCGAAATGGATAGCTGTATAAACTTGTACCTACCTATCATATTACCTATCAATAAAATATTTCCTATTCTGATTCTGATTCTGATTCTGATTCTATGAGTCGTGTTGGCCAAGTGGATTAGTACCTATCTACCTGAATGTGGGTATGTATACCACATTGGACATACTTCTGACTACCCCTTAGACATCTTCAAAGGTTCTAAAATGACTAAAAAGATCCGAAAAAATTTGTTTATACTGGGAATACAGTCGTGATCGTATTTCATTTTATTTCATTTAGCCAGATCTGGTGACGGAATTTTTAGGCCGCCTAAAGGCCTCCTTTGTGGCATATCGGCTTTAAAAGCCGAGACAATTTACCCTCCGAAGCACAGAAGCGCTCAGCTGCGTTTACCCATCCAAGTTGTGACCGCTCAAATAGTTGCTTAACTCCAACGGCGTAAATACGAGCCTTAGATGCTTGATGTTTGTTGAACCAAAACCCATTTTCTTATGTTCCGATCCTTTTCGATTTATCAGAACAAAACAAAAATCACTACCTAACTGCTGTTTCAATTATTTTTATTATCGGTATTTCTAGCTCACAATAATAGAGTTTTCAAGTCAGAGTTCATTCCACGAAACACAGAATAGATAGTTAAACTCTCAACGTGAAACACTGTAAATTGGGCAGGCTATTTGTGTATACTTATTAACAGATACATACATAGTACTTGTTATTTCATCCGAGCGTTGACCTCAGATCTGCAAAACTAGGAAATTTGGTAAACACATGGACTTAGAAATATCTATAATTACTCTTTGCAGCTGCAAGTAATTATACTAGACTAGCTGCTCCCCGCGGCTTCCCACGCGTGGGACCCGAGCAAAATGTAGCCTATGTCCTTTAATAAGGTCTTTTACTGTACCAAACTTCATGAAAATCGTTAATCGTTACAGGGAAAAAACCTGTTTTTAATTTTTAACAAGAAACAAAAATATTTTTGTTTGAATTTGTCTGAAATAGATAGGAATCCCAAAGGGCGAAAGAGAAAGAAAGAAAGCGGCATTTATCTAAGTCAGAGAAAAAAAAACATATATTTCCAAAAATGCCATGTATTTTTATCTAATAAGTACACTTTCTATTAAATAGTGTTTAATCTATTTAAATAGCCACACTCTAGGTTATTGAGAGCAATTTCGCTATCACCTGATTATAGCTCACGTCATTAGATAACGCATCCACTTGTTGTTGCTCCATGTCCTCCTAGAAACAAACTCTTTCAAAGTTATCATTTTAAATTCCACTACATGGCATAACCATTTCTATTCCTATAAACATAGAGCGTATATTGTGGATGGTCTTGCAATGAAAACATGTTTACATACGTCTGCTTACGTACATTAGTACATAATTTTAGTTTTTAATTCACCTTGAGATAAATGTTACTTATCTAGTGCGGTTTGTATGTTTGTATCAATCGGGATTTCTTGATAGTTCGTATGATGTGGCCAACTCTGGTGACGGACTTTTTAGGCCGCCTAAAGGCCTAAAGGCTTAACGACTTTAAAGCCGGGACCGACAATTTAACGTGCCGTGTGAAGCGCTCAGCTGATAATGCTACTTGCCACCCATCCAAGTTGTGACCGCTCAGAACGTTGCTTAATTTCAACTCTACTAACTCTACGTCTTAGGAAGCTTCGCCACGAGCGCTTCATGATAAAAAAACATCATTATGACTCTGATATTATAATATAAGTAGCACCTTTCTGTATTATAGTTATTGAAAAAGACACATTTTTTAAACTTTTCTTTCCTTTTTACTGACTTAAAAAAAGTAGGAGATTATAATCCTCAGTTTTTAAACATGTTTAACGATTACGCCTTGCCTTTTTTCATTTGGAAAATCCTTCTTTGATTTTAATTTCCAGTTGGCGCGGAATAATTGTTACCTATTGATTTTTTATAACTTCAGTTTAATTCGTAAGATTATTGAGAAACCCTCATTTTTTGAGTTCCCTCGTATTCGTTATATTCTGGCATAATAAAACAACATTACAGTTGATAACAACGCTTGTTGTTCGACTAAAAGTATAATCACAGTCAGTCTGAGGTCGCACACGCTTCCTATTTATTGCATTTTGATGATTACTTCATGAATTCTATTAGAATTATAAAACTTGTACGCTATATTGTTTTTCGTTTCAAGAACACAAGTGTACCTATATAGTACAAGTACTTGTACTCTACTCTACTCTAGTACTGCATTCGTAATCTTTAAAATCTGTCAAAACAAAGGCAGGCCATCAATAACATTACCGTGTCGTTTACATAACACTCTGTATGTGTGTGTATGTATGTTTGTGTTGAAACGCTCACTAAATCTCATTGAGCCTATTGGTGTCAAGGTTCGGTGTCAATGAACCTTGTTCTACGGAGTGTATGTGATTTGCAAAGTGCGTGGGTACATACAGACCTATGTAGTTTTATCGTACATAGACTTATGTGGTTAACGTTTGGCTTAGTGGAATAGTGGTCTGGAGTTCGCAGGTTCGAACTCCGTAATTTTTTTGTCTGGAAAATTATAACTGACATCAAAACATCGTTACGAAACCAGATGAGACTTCTGACTAAAAGATAGATAGATAGATAGAAAACTCTTTATTGTTACACCAAATTATGCACTAAAACTAAAAAACTTAAGTATCTAAGTATTTAAAGCATTTATCTATTTTTTTATTTCATAATTAGCAACCATCTTTAGCTAGCTAGTAAATAATATTATGTAATTCACACTCAAAGCAAATGGACCACCACTTATAACTAAACTAAAACCAATTTAATAATCAAGAAGTTAAATCAAACTCAAAGTACAGTCGTCAACAAAATGTAGAAAAACATTTAGGTTGTTGAAAACTCATAATGTTCTGAGAAGTTGATTATTTTTCAGTTCCAGTTAGACGTCTCTTGTTTTTGGAAGTTAAAAATAAATCATTTGCAGGTTATGACTTAGTCTTTATAAGCCTCTGTTTCGTTTTTGTTCTATGTTCTGTAGCTTGTATAGGTACTTCTTAAATCTAACTAATCTAAGAAACGTCTGATCTAAATTATGCTCAACAATTGTGTATTTATTTTGTTATTTGTGCGCAATAAAGAATTTATAAATACTTACTCCACTGGCTCAGTGACCCAAAGTGAGTCTTGGCCGCCGATACGAGAACTCGCCACTTTCTTCTGTCCATTGCAGTCTCTTGCCAAGTGTAGAATATAATTGAATAGAATAGAAAAAGTTTTTATTTTCCATCAACATAAACAACATGAACACAAACTAAAAATACTTATTGACAATCGAGTGACAAGAAGATAAGGCTACCCCTCAGCATTTGCTCAAAGCATCATGACTGTTGGAGCGCTGGTTTCCAGTGGCTTTCTTCTTTTTAATTGTTGGCTTCGAGGTCGCGCAAGTCAGCTTCCATCCTATCGCTCCAGCGATACTTGGGCAACCAATCGGTCGACGGCCGTTCGGTCGACCCAGATATGCCCTCTTAACACTTCGATCTTCACCCATTCGCAGTAAAAGCCACTGAAAACCAGCGCTCCAACTTTCATGATGCTGCTTGGAGCAAATGCTGAGGGGTAGCCTTATTTTCTTGTCACTCGATTGTCAATAAGTATTTTTCATTTGTATGTTACCCATGTTTATGTTGATGGAAAATAAAATACCTTTTCTATTCCATTCTATTCTATTTCAAATGAGCGAGCCATCGGAGTCTGTGCGGTTTGAACACTTCTACTATGTTAGGCTTAGCCACAAGGTCTTCAATTTCTGCGTTCTTTCGGATTCTCCATGTGCCATCTTCACGGATTACTTGACCCAGGAATAAATAAATAAAAAACAAGAATAGTAGATCTCAAACAACAATATTCAGTGATTATTACCATGCTGACAGTCCGCACACGTGTCGAGTGCGCTCCTGCCAAGTTCTATTTCCATGCGCGTGCGCATACGGTCAACGATTAGATGCTCTTCATCATTTATGACGGATCATGGCCATGCGCTTGCTTTCAATGGTTGTTTTTAATGTTATCTGAATGATCAATGGATTTGGTGATAACAAGTTGATGCTAATAAGAATGTAGAGATTTAAATCTTAAAAGATGTCGTGTCGTGACACAAAAAAAAAACATAAAGTTTTGTGTATGTTTTGTCGGCCGAATGTTCATACAATTCAACAAGGCGATGTAGGTAGGTATCTACTTACTCCAAAGGTATGGGTTTAAAAAAAATTAGAAAAAAAGATTATTTATAATTATATATTATTGGCAATTCCGAGTATCGCAAAAGCTAAACTTAACTAACTAAAAATGTTGCTGTCCCTTTCATAGCGATGGGAATAAAAAGAATGACATTAATTTTAGCTAGTTTAGTTTAGCTTTTGCGACACTTTGAATTGCCACGGGCAAATCGAAATATTTAAATCAGTGAAGTAAATTGTATTCGAAACCAATTAGTATCTTATAATTTAACAAAGTTCCTTAAAAAAATGCTTAATAAATCCTGGTTCACTATCTTATTTATTAAACAATGACAAAAATGGTATTTCTAATTGTTATAATAGGTACAACAACGAAGGTATTTTTACGGTGATTGTATCACAAGAATGTACACCTCAAGTACATAAGGCCGCCTAGCAACAGCAGTAAAAACGCAACCAAATCAAAATAATCTCGCGATCTCAAGCATTGTTCATTTTTTGCGGAATTATGCAAAACGCTACAGCCGTTGTTTAAACTGTGTTATTATTGGCCTATTGTTTGTCCGGACAATGAGTTGATCACTTTTTTCTGACCAATTAGAATTTATTATGGAGTTGTGATTATGGTTATTTCCCTTCTAATGTAGATTTTCTAAATTTAATTATGTTTGAAATTGCATTGTAAATTCAAAATTAATCTCTTAATGAAATTGTGGTTAGGTACATGAACAGCTGAGCGCTTCTGTGCTTCGGAGGGCACGTTCAATTGTCAGTTCCTAAAAACTCCGTCACCAGAGTTGGCCACTTGCTCATAAAAACTAACTTACCTACTTTATTATGGTTTCTAAGCTGGACCATACAACAAGCCTACTGGATGGATTTATAAAGATACTTTTTTTTTGATTATAGTGTTAAACCACACTTAGGTATTTCATTTTTCATCATCGGTGCTTTAACCGAAATATCATCTTACTGATAGTTTCGTCTTCGGCGTCAAGGACTTCGTGGCCGAGTGGTAAGGCAGCCCGGCTTAAGGGTGATCGCTTGTATCTCGCGGGTTCGAATCCTGCCGAAGTCGTAAATCTTTTAGTAAGATTTTTCAATTAAAAAAAATAATTATAAAGATACCTTCAAAAATTACGACATCAATAACAATAGTAGGTACCTACTACTAGTAAAGTTCACATAAGCTCATTAAAATCTGCTAGCGATCGATTAACACAATGCGTGCCCAGCACACAATACCCGCTTGTGCGTAATGGGCACTGAACGCGTTAACTTGTTTAGCTTATTACTTACAAAATATTTTGTCTTCAAAAAACCTATACGTTAACATCTGCAAAATGTTATAGCAAATATGCATTTGGACATACCTCTGACTCCCCTTAGATATCTTAAGGGTATTTCATAAAAGTAACAGCTCAAACAGGGTGACTTAAAAAGGCCCAGTATCTCTAATATAGAGTACAATTAGCCAATCCCAGCAATTGAGAGGAATCAGCGGCCTCGCTGTCTGCGCGCGCGTCGAAATAGCTCCAATTATTCTGTTTACGGCAAGCAGCGTTCAATGTAAGGCTACACTGGCTGTGTATTCTGATAGAGGCGACGGGCTTGCAACCTGTCACGGCTATTCCCAAGGTGCTAAGATCGCTTCCTCACTACATTCATCACAAACGATCTATAGATAGCTCAACTGATCCAAGCCACTGCCAGATAGAAGCGTGCCCAAGACACTGGCAGTATTGCCGCGCTGAATGGCAATGCTGATCCTTTGAGACAAATAAGTGCCAGCCATCGGTTCACGCGTCGCTTTGACCAGACGCTCCGATAGAATTTTGGAAACGCGATGGGGTCCGGTACCCCACGGATCCAGGGTCTTTACCCTAAAGGCCTAAAAGGTTCACATCATGAAAATTTTATAAAAGAGTTAGGAAAAATGAGATATGTAGGTAATAGATACGACCTAGGACAGTATTTTCTAAGAACTGAAACATTATTTTATAAGTAAAAAAAAATTAAATTAAACATGATTAAGACTGTATCCCAGGGTAGACATTTCTTTCAGATCAATGGACATTTTTTAGATCCTTTTTGAAGATGTCTAAGGGGGTAGTCAGAGGTAGGTATGTCCAAATACATACCTACATATTTGGTACATGCCCACTTTTTGCAGAAGTTAACTTTCCATACGTGACAGGTTGCAAGCCCATCGACGCTATTAGAGAGCTAACTGGTTTCCTCACGATGTTTTCCTTCACCGTTATAAGCTCGTGTTAAAGCGCATATAAATTTTTCGATGCGAAAAGTTCATTGATGCACGGCCGGATTCGAACCCACGACTTTCGGATCGAAAGTCGAGGTACTAATCCACTTGACCAACACGGCTTTTTTCTTCTTTATAAGTTTGAGTATTTTTTCTTCCACTTGGCTGGAAATATCTCTCCTGTGGGAAACTCATGTTTTTATGTATCAGTAAATCACAAAACCATTACAGAGAGGAGCAGGTGTTGCGATCGATACCAGCTCATTAAGAGCAGATCACCTCCTATTGAGGGCGCTCGTAAAGGATACATTAAAAACCAATAACTGCAGGATAGTAAACACGCTGTTAAAGTACTGGTTAAGATGTTAAGGCTATCAGATGTTTTTTGTTAACAGCTCGATTATGTATGTTTGGTCGTATGAGGTAGTGGCTTCATGAGTAAAGTCTAATAAGATTAGGGTTGCCATCTCTAAAATTAAGAAATCAAGACAAGATGCGTAAAACTCCGGATTTAAGAGCCCAAAACCCGGAAATGTCAGCAGGCTTTTTTTTTAATTCAGTGTAAGGTAAGAGAACAGTTGCAAATGTCAAAAATCAACTTTTTAAATATTTTGCGAGTCGGTTGATCGCGACGTGTCGCCGCCGCCGCCGCGCCGCCCGGCGTGTGGGCACAGTGCGTGTGAGCGGGCGGGCCAACACTTTTTTAAATTGAATTTTTAAACCCGGATATTTTACAAATGAAACCCCGCCCAAACGCTCCCCGGACGCTCTCCAAACTAGGACAAATCCGGGGAAACCCGGACGGATGGCAACCTTAAAAAAGATCATAAACTGAAAATGTCTATTGAATATTTACATTATGTCTACTATGACGTGACGGTAATCTGTGATCATAGAAAAAAGATATATAAAACATAGAACCTCCTTTATTGGAGTCGGGTTGAAAACTAATCGCTTTGATTTTGGAGTCAGGAAGTGAGCCTGAAATCTTCTTCAAATATTCAACAAGAGTCAAAACGAACTGAACAAACTGTTCATAAATAACTTCGTAAACAAACTGACGGAATTAATTTTCGTAATGCACAAACAACTGAAATGCATTCATTAAACATCCTGAAAACTGCACTCGAAATAACTCCCAACACTCCCAAGTAAACAACGAGAGAGTCACGATGATTGCGAAACTTGACTGTACATTCATGGGCTTCGAAAGACGTACTGAGTGACTTTGGAAGAATAGCTTCAATGTATAATGTGCTTAGAGATTTCATAAGTGCTCGCGTCGTATTGATGGATTTTTATAGATAAGCTGGATAAGTTAGAGGAAAAGCGGTAATGTATGATGTGTCTATGACACAAATGGGGAAGTAAAAAATTGTATCTGGCAACACTGCCTCTTGCCTCCAAATATTTCTAAGTGCATGTGCATCTGTGATTTCAAAATAAATTTAAATAATAAAATAACTTCTTTTAATTCAAAATTAGACCAAAAAGGTGTAATTTACATGGTGCCGAAAACTTTCAGTCTATATTCAAATCCCAAAACAGTGTACTTCGGTGGATTTTTGCAAGTTGAGATTTCGCCGGCCGGCAGCGCACAACGCAACGGCAAGACGCCATTTTTTTTGAAGCGTGTGCATGCGCAGCATTGTGATGTCGAGTGAATGCAGAAAACTAATCGCCGCTCGAGGCCAATGCAAGGGATCTCTCACGCGTTTGGAAAAATTATTCAGCGATGATAAAAAACAATTTACACTAGATGAGCTTCAGGTACGAAAACAAAACCTAATTGATGTCTATGCAAAGTACCAGGACATACTATTGAATCTACAGTTGTTGGATGAGAAGGAAGAAGAAAGCGATGATGATGGAGATGACCCAGAGGAGCGGTACTTATCGCTGTTGATTACCTTAGAGCGTCACATAAAGGTCTACAATCGTCAACCAGATGCGATCAAAGACTCCAGAGATCAAAGTCATCATGCCGCTGCCAAGCTCCCAACACTGGACATACCAACATTTGATGGAAAAGATATATCCACTTACAAACCGTTCATGGAAATGTTTCAAGCGGTTGTTCACAATGATACAAGAATTACAGATGTACAAAAAATATGCTTTTTGAAGAAGTATTTGAAGGGAGAGCCCCTGCAAATAATTGATAATTTACCAATCATTGGTAAATCTTATGAAGCTGCATTGGAGTTATTGCAAAAAAGATATGATAATCCAGCCTTATTAGTTCACAATCATGTGAGCAATTTGCTGGATATGCCAAACATTCAGCGCGGCACTGCGCAACAACTAAGAGATCTAACAGCTAGAATTAGGCAGCATATTACTGCATTGAAGAACCTTGACCAACCAGTTGCAGAATGGAATGCTATTTTATCATGCATATTAATGCGCAAGATTGACTCCTTGACCGTCAGATTATTCCATGCTGAGAGGGATACAACGAAGGTGGTAACTGTGGATGAGTTACTTGGCTACTTGGACAAGCGAGCAGCAGCCTTAGAGGCTAGCCCATCCTTTGCTGAAAAGGTGCAAAGCAAAGCGAAGTCTTCGGTGAGCCTGTCAGTGATGAACAAAAGTGAAAATCTAAAGTGCTCATTGTGTAGCCAAGTGCATAAGTTGTACAAGTGCCCTAAATTCAGTGCGGAATCGGTTAGAAATAGATTAGAATTTGTTACAAAAAGCAACCTGTGTCAAGTGTGTCTATCGTTTCATACACAAAAATGCAGATACAAGTTTAAGTGTGCTGTGTGTGGTTCTAGTTCTCACAACTCTCTGCTGCATCAAACAGAAGTTACACCTGGACCTGGAGCAAAGGCAAATGATGGTAAACCTGCAGAGCCGGTAAGTCTGCACATTTCTCAGCCCCTGACTGCAAGTGTAGTGCTTCCCACTGCCAAAGTTATGGTCACCGGAGCCAACAATGAGAAGTTCATTGTTAGAGCCCTTTTAGACAGCGGTAGCCAGTCATCATTTTGCACTACAGATTTAGCTCAAAGGTTAGGATTGCCTCTCATTGATTTGCATAAAAATATTTCAACGCTAGGTGATGTTTGTAACAGCCATACAAGCAAGGGGGTGCAATTGCAATGTGAATCATTACAAAATAATTTCAAATTCAATGTTACTTGCTCAGTAATTAACAAGATCACTGCAAATGTACCTCAAAAACCAATTGATTTAAGCAGCTTCACAATACCTAAATATGTTAATTTAGCAGACAAAGATTTCCACACTCCAGGAGAAGTATCAATATTACTTTCCTGTGAAGTATTCTTCAAAATTATAATTGACGGCAAGATAGAGGGTGGCCCAGCTGATCCCATCTTATTGAATACACAACTGGGGTACATAATCTCATCCCCAGGATTTTCCTCTGTTGATACAGCCATCGCTATGCATACAGTCACAAGCCCAGAGCTGGATCATTGCATTAGCCAGTTCTGGGAGGCAGAAAAGGTACCAGATGTATATCATGAGTCTCTGCCTGAGCACGAGTATAGCGAAAAGGCATTTAATGAATCGGTTTCATTACAAAATAATACATTTCAGGTCAAGTATCCGCTCAAGGTTGAATTGCAGGACATTGACCCTTCAAATTCATTTGCAATCGCTTTGCAAAGATTATACAATTTAGAAAAAAGATTTTTGAAAGACCCTAGCTACTATGACTTATACAAGGCTTTTATACAGGAATACATAGAGCTGGGGCATGCAAAATATATTGATACAAAATGCTGTGACCCTATTGATCAGCCGCTGTTTTTTCTACCTCATCATGGGGTACTTAGATTAGATAAGCAAACAAACAAGTTGAGGGTTGTTTTTGATGGTAGTTGCAAAAACAAAACTGGCCTAAGTCTCAATGACTTAATGTGCAATGGACCAGTCATACAAAATTCACTTTTTGATATATTGTTGCTATTTAGAACATATCAGTACACAATTCAATGTGATATTCGCCATATGTATAGAATGATTAAGGTTCATCCTGACCACCGTTGCTTACAAAACATCCTTTGGCGCGAAAATGGAGTCATACATGTCATACAATTACAGACTGTAACCTATGGATTGACTAGTTCTGCTTACTTAGCAACAAAATGTCTCATACAATTGGCAAATTTATACAAGGATAAATATCCATTGGCTAGCTCAGCAATCATAAATAATTCATACATAGATGATATTCAGGCAGGTAGCAGCACATTAGAAGAAACCGACACTCCCTACGTACAGTTGTGTATCTGCAAAACACACATTTTACAGGAGAGCGTTTTTAAGATTTGAAAAAGTTGAAATGCCTATAACTGTAGCCCTTTTTGAGATATTGCTGTGAAAATTGGTGAGACGCTCTTACTGTAGATCACGTTTAAGATGGATACTATGTTTTATTTTAATATTTATTGGTTTAGATTTTATTACACGTACATATTTTTACGTGGTGCTTACGATGATGTATGTGGCACATACATACTTTTTCGTCGATGCTTAATAGAACGGCAATATTGTAACTGCCTGTTACACGGATATACTTAGAGAATTTTTCTGTTTAATTGGTACTTACATGGTTTAACGTTAGAAAGTATGATCTAATAATATGTTTTGTACATGTGTTTTGACCCTAATTGACGAATTGTCACTTGCGTAACTAAGCTTATTCTAAGGTAGTTAGTTTTTTGTAGAATATAACAGAACTTAATAATATTCTTATCCATTCCGCGTAGGCCATCCTCCATATTTTTACTGAGATATTAATTATATCTGAAATACAATAAAATAATTGTTTATTTTATTAAAATAACATGAAAAAACAAACGCAGAACTATGTAAGTGCATGGGTCCATACATTTAATTAAATAACTTTCCGATGTAAAGTTATGTAAAGGTAAGTTACCGAATTATGATTTAACATCTTTCCGAAGCATAAATATGTAAGTGCCTAGATACACTTTATGATCATACTGAACCCCGATGCATAAATATGTAAGTGCGTAGATACACTTATGATCATACTGAACCCCGATGCATAAATATGTAAGTGGCGTAGATACACTTATGATCATACTGAACCCCGATGCATAAATATGTAAGTGCGTAGATACACGTATGATCATTACTGAACCCCGATGCATAAATATGTAAGTGCGTAGATACACTTATGATCATACTGAACCCCGATGCATAAATATGTAAGTGCGTAGTTACATATTTGTACGTAGGTAATACAAAAAATTATGAAAGTAACAAAATTTACTAATAATATCCATAATAGTTAAGGTAACCATGAAGGCAATAAAACACAACTGACTAAAAAAGCCCAATAACTATGATTGGACATCAAAAAGTACAAAACATTGGTAAATAATTAATTATAATTTACTTATCTGGTCTTAAGGTAGATATATCAGGGTCTGATATATCTATTTTTCTTTTTTTAATAGCGTTAGCTTTCAAGTTGTTTAAGAATGGAAACGTTCACATGTCATAGTTGCGGCAATAAAATATTTACAAATCGCACACGCATTGTACTCGCTGTCCGCGCAAGAACTAAGTAAGTGGCAGTTACCCGCCACCTGGACCTCATTCCCCCCGCGTCAAAGTGTGTATGAGGAAGATAGAACATTGTACGGCGGGCAAATAATAAAGTTAGACAGTTACACGATTGAGAAAAAAGTACTTAGAGTAGACTTTTTTATTTTTTTGTAAGTTATAATGATAGATTGACATGTGTAGATGCCAAAAATGCAATAAACGTATAAGTGTGTATCCGGCAGTTACACAAGTGTACGTAGGGAGTGTCGAAACCATGCAGCTCAAAAATGAGCTGAATTCACTCTTGAGTCATGCTAATTTCAAGTTACATAAGTGGGTCTCAAACAGCTCAGAATTGCTCCATGATATACCTCAGGACACCTTAGGCTTCAGTCGCAAGGATTTAGATCAAGATAATTCAATTGTCAAAATATTAGGCATATCCTATGATGCCAATAGTGATGCATTCCTTCTAAATGGTCGAGATATAGCTCCCACTAAAGTTCCAACTAAAAGAAGTGTCCTAAGTACAATAAGCAGATTATTTGATCCCATGGGGTTTGCTGGGCCAGTCACTATGAGAGCCAAGCTTTTCATGCAGGAGTTATGGCAACATGATTTGCAATGGGATACCCCGTTGCCTGTAAATTTAATAGACTATTGGAATAGTTTTTATGCAAGTCTGGTAGGCATGCCAGAAATAGTTATACCACGCTATGTACAAATAAAAGATGGTAGTGAAATTGAATTGATTGGCTATTGCGATGCATCTACAAAAGGGTATGGCTGTTGTGTTTATATTAAAGTGAAAAATGATGGTGAATGCAGTACACATTTGCTTTGCTCCAAGTCCAGACTCAATGGAGCTAATTCCAAATTAACCATACCTAAGTTAGAGCTCAATGGAGCTCTATTGTTGGCAAAACTGGCATCACATGTAGCACAACTTTTAAAAATTAAAAATATTCATCTTTTCTCTGACTCTAAAATAGTTCTAGGCTGGCTAGATTTGTCGCCTGTAAAGGTCCCTGCTTACATAGGAAATCGCGTCAGAGAAATTAAAAAATTGACTGAAAAATCATTGTGTCACTTTCACTTTACACCGGGGATTCTCAACCCAGCTGATATCTTATCCAGGGGTTCCGAACCTATGGATATTATCGATAATTCATTATGGAAGCATGGCCCTGATTACCTATTAGAGTGTAATAATAATTATAACCTTTATTTGGCTAATATTGAAAGTCCATTGGAATATATCAATATTCCTGAAATAAATACAGTGTGTGCAATAAGCATTTCCAAAAATGATGATATTGAACCATTCCTTGAAAATTATTCAAGTTTATATAAAGCGGTGCGCATTATGGTGTATGTATTGCGCTTTGTTTACAAATGTTCAGGAAAAGGTAGTGTAAGCTCTGCAGAGATAACTGTAGGGGAGTTCAGAAAGGCTTTGTGCCATATTCAAAAGATGGTTCAAAGCCACTATTTTGCTGAAGAACTGAAATGCATAGCTGAAAAAAGGCCTATCAAAACCTCGCTGAAGTCTCTACATCCATTTCTAGATGACAATGGTGTCATGCGTGTAGGAGGTAGACTACAAAACGCTGATATCAAGTTTTCCAAAAAATTTCCTATTATTTTGCCAAAGCATTGTCACATTACAAAATTAATTATTGAGCAGGAACATTTGTCATTAATGCATGCAAGGTATTTACATATGAGCAATTCAGCACAATAATGACAGAAATAGAGAGTATATTAAATTCACGTCCACTTCTAGCAAAATTTTCTCAAGATTTAACTGATTTTTCATGTATCACTCCAGGACATTTCATAATTGGCAGCTCCTTAACTGCCATTCCTCAACATGATATAACTGAACAGCCTATGAACCGCCTTCGGTTTTGGAAATGTTGTGAGCAGGTACGGCAACATTTTTGGAAGGTTTGGTCAAAGGACTACTTATCTTCACTCAATGAAAGAACTAAATGGAGAAAGGTATTACCAAATCTCAAAGTAGGTGATATAGTTTTATTAGTAGATGCTAATACCCCACCCCTTCATTGGCCCTTAGGGAGAATTACTAGGGTTATTTGTGGAAAGGACAACTATGTAAGAGTTGTAGAGATTCAAACTTCAAATAAGAAACTTCATACTCGGGCCGTATCAAAGGTTGTGCTTTTGCCCGTAGAATAATATTATTTTTTAAGAGTTAGGTATTTATCCATGCTCAATGGTTTGTTAAATTAATATGTACCTAGTGTTAAAGTTAAAGTCTTTTAAATTTTTAATTTTTGTAAGTAAATAATTTAAGGTTAAGATAGCTAAGTTAAATAAGCTTTTCCTCCCCCCCCCCACCATGTCTATGACACAAATGGGGAAGTAAAAAATTGTATCTGGCAACACTGCCTCTTGCCTCCAAATATTTCTAAGTGCATGTGCATCTGTGATTTCAAAATAAATTTAAATAATAAAATAACTTCTTTTAATTCAAAATTAGACCAAAAAGGTGTAATTTACATGATGTGTGTAGAGATTTCGTAATGCGCTAGCGTTTTTTTTTTAATTGCATGCATGATTGTTCAGTTGTTCCATTTTATGTTTTTTTAAATTGTTATAAATATATAGAGCTGTGATGGCTGAGTGTAGTGCCTCGCCTTTCGATCAGAAGGTCGTGGGTTCGAATCCGCCGGGCATCAATGGATTTTTCGTTCCGAAAAATCACACAGCGTCATCTAGTCCCAACCTAAGTACTTGAATTGCTTGTGTTATGGTAACCAGATGACTGATACACTACATAGATTTATTTTTTGTAAATACATATACAATATAATACATATTATTATAAATAGAAAACACCCAAACTCGAGACAAATATTTGCAGATCATGCAAACATTTGTCCCGCGGCGGGGATCGATCTTCAATCCCCGCCACAGTCTTCAATATTGTATTCAAAATGTCCCACTAGACCAAAATTGTTGTCGAAAAGGCATAAAATAAGGTCATAAGTGTAAAACAACAGTGTCCCAAGGCCCCGATTCTATTATCTAGTCGTCACACGGAAGAGGCGAGGTCGACAAATAAAATAAAATTAGAATTGAACGAACACTTTGTTCATGTTCATGATTAACGATTGCAGTGGGTGGAAGCCCGCCTGAGACGCAGGTTGCGGGTTCGATCCCCGCTGCGGGACAAATGTCATGATCTGCAAATATTTGTCTCGAGTCTGGCTGTTTTCTATGTATAATTATGTATGTATTTCCACAAAAATTAATGTACGAGTATCTATCTATGTAGTGTATCAGTCATCTGGTTACCATAACACAAGCATTAAGTTGCTTAGCTTGGGACTAGATGACGCTGTGTGGAATGTCCAAGGATATTTATTTATTTATTATTTATATTTATTTATTTATATCAAGTATTAATAACTTCAATTATTGGGGATTTGTGACCACTCCCTTCAATATAAATTACAAACAGGGAACGTCGAATTTATTTATTTATTAAACAAGCTGCTCTCAGTATTCAAATTTGATTTATTAAGTTATTTATTTATTTATTAAACAAAATCCACAGCTCTCAGTATTCAGATTTGATTTATTTATTTATTAAGTTATTTATTTATTTATTGAACAAAATCCACAGCTCTCAGTACTCAAATTTGATTTATTTATTTATTAAACAAGATTCACAGCTGCTCTCAGTATTCAAATTTGATTTATTAAGTTATTTATTTATTTATTAAACAAAATCCACAGCTCTCAGTATTCAGATTTGATTTATTTATTTATTAAGTTATTTATTTATTTATTGAACAAAATCCACAGCTCTCAGTACTCAAATTTGATTTATTTATTTATTAAACAAAATCCACAGCTCTCAGTAATCACATTTCGTTTATTTATTTATTAAAAAAATCCACAACACTCAGTATTTACAAAACAAGCTATACTATGTTTTTTCGCGAGTCAGCAATAAAAAAAATAGCAATCATAATCAGTAACATTAGTAAATTAAACAAAGTTGGGTAAGGAACATAATCGACCTCTGTGGCGACCTCTGTGGCGCAGTGGGCGAAGGCCCGCCTGAGACACGGAGGTTGCGGGTTCGATCCCCGCCGCGGGATAAATCTTTGCATGTTCTGCAGATATTTGTTCCGGGTCTGAATGTTTTTCTATCTATAAAATGTATGTATTTACGAAAAAAAAAATGTATCTAAGTAGTATATCAGTGATCTGGTTACAATAACACAAGCATTAAGTTGCTTAGCTTGGGACTAGATGACGCTGTGTAAAATATATTTATTTTTATTTTTTATATTATAATGTATCAAATCGCCACTAATATTATACGAGTAAATAAGAATGTAACTCTGTCGTCTGTGACGTTTTCACGCCTAAACCACTGAACAGATTGTCATGAAATTTGGTAAAGCCTTGCGCAAAGATATAGGTTATATTTTGCAAGGGTCCCACGCGTGGGAAGCCGTGGAGAGCAGCTAGTAACAACAAATACGCAACAAAGGTGTCTTTATTAGGCTACAACCAGTTGTATATAGGTGGGCATTAACATAAGTTTTTCTACTTCTAATGTTAGAAAATGTATATAGCTTTAGCCAGTGGGTTTATTTGCACTTCTATATTGCCTACAGGACTCTCACCTTTTCATATTTCTATTAAGAATGAATATTTATTTACAGAAACTAAACTACTACATATTTACATAACTGTACAAAATACAATTAGAACCAGTTGAGCCACCTAAGGATCGTTACAAACGATCTATAGGTAGCTCAACTGATCCAAACCACTGCCAGACAGAAGCGTGCCCAAGACACTGGCAGCATTGCCGCGCTGAATGGCAATGCTGATCTTTTGAGCCAAATACGTGCCAGCCCTCGGATTAGGTATTGATTAGATTCTATAAGATATTATTATAATCTATATACCTATTATATAATATTATTATTCCTATTATAATCTATATAGATATGTATAATTATATATAGGTATAGATTCTATTAGGTAATCTGTATGGAATATAATCCCACTGCTATAATAAGTTTGGTGGATGTTTGGAGTATGTTACTCTTTCACGCGATAAGTACTTGAAACTTGAAATATACATAGTTTATAACCTGGAAAAACACATCCATTAGGCTACTTTTAATCCTAGTATGAACCATACGAGCGAAGCGAAACTAAAACTTGCTCTGTTACCTTCATTTTAGAATCTCGCAGTCTTATAAGAAGTGTTGCATTCACAAACAAACAAACGTCCTGTCGCATCCAGTATTCAACATGAACACTCAGTGCATATCTACAGAACCTATTTATCTAACCGGTTTATTTTAGGCTCGGTAATGTCACAGGCGAGTGGCGGGTCGCCTAACAAACAAATAAATTAACCAGCTAATAAAATTGTTCATAATCACCAACGTCCACTGCACTTGCTAAACTAAAACTTCAACCTTATCTCGTCTTTATACGACTCTCTTTTACATCCATCAGATGTATTAGTAACTTTGTGAAGTACACGTGTACAAATTTGATTATCCAACAGGCATAGCGATTCTCGACTCTTTGCAGTCAGAATAAGGCTTGTGATTGTATTTCTGGGTGGGATGTAGAAGTTTGTTCAGGCCATAAGTGGCCCTTCTTGTTGTTGACGCTATTTATAGTAAAGTACGTGTGTCTGACTGTATGTACGTGTGTTGCCAGGCTAGAGCGAACGGTCAGGTCACTCTGATATATAGAACTGGGTCATTTTGGTTGTGCATTGTAATTGGTTAGATGGCAGATGACCTGAGGATTGATCCCGAGCTGGATCCAATCTGGATGATAAAAATAAGTATAGAGCCGCGCTGATTTCAGTAAGATATCAAACCGAAATTGGACATTTAGTTATATTAAATAAAGTAAAGTCTTAAGGTGGGTACTGACCGGCGTTACAGGGCGTAATGTAACGTGTTACACCGCGAGCATTCGTGCAGTCAGTACGTCGTGTTACGGGGAAACCAGCGAGTAACTCGAGCAACTCGATGCGTAACACGCTCGATGCGAATGTTACATTACACCTTGTAACGTTGGTCAGTACCCACCTTTAAACTGCTTAATTTATAAAAATGTAGTCTCACTAGTACCATAGAGAATTATTACACTCACGAGAGTATTTTAACATTAGTCTTGAATTTAAAAAAAAATCTACGCAAAAACTTTACCTAACGATGTTTAGACTATTCTAAATATTCTCACCAAAAAATCGAATTATCATTAACGATAGTATTTTGTTTTATCATTTTTTTATTTTACCTAGCCATCCTGCCCTAGCTATGGGTCTAGGAACATGTTTGACAGCTAAATTGAATTAGCAGCCGTTCAGAGGCGTATTGTGGCGTTTTGTAGCGTAATGGCTACCGGCTTTGGACCATCAGCTAACCCAGTTTGGCCATGGAAGACCATCTGTGGAGAGCCAATGTTGTCAATTCAGATGTCGCCAAAACTAAACTAATTTGACACACAACAACAAAGGTCTGAGCGATATAACATCGCCCTGAGGCGATAATTAACATTTTGAATTTACTAAAATAATCCTGTTTTTTATAAATAAATACAAATTTAGATAATTTGTATTCATTTATAAAAAACAGGATACCTCCCTACTTATAAAATTATAAATGCAAAAGTAACTCTGTCTCTCTGTCTGTCTGTTACGCTTTCACGCCTTTAACACTAATCCGATTTTGATGAAATTTGGTACAGAGATAGACTTGGGAATTGAGGGAACATTTTGGTAACGTTTTGTTGTTTTAGTTAAATTAGCATCAAAAGAAAAGCTAAAAACAAAACAAACCTTTAACATTTCCATGGATTCATTTCAAACTAAATTTCCTAATGTCCTAATGTAACTTCGAAATAATTTTGAAATCAAGAAACATACACAAACTCGAGTCATCTCCAAATTAATGCCAAAGCTTTGAAAACAAATTGTATCTACGTGATACCGAAGCACGGATTAAAACGTAACTTACGTTATTCCGGCTTATTATACCGTAATTCACGTTAATTGCAAAAGTTACCGGATTCCGCGTAATCGTTTGAAAGCTTGCGAATATTTCTACTTATCTTGAGCTTTCTAGTATCTACCTATCTACATAATCTACCTTTATAATTTGCTGAGTTGGGTTGTAACTTCATTTGGTTGCGGGTTCGATCTCCGCTGCGGGACAAAATGTTTGTATGATCTGCAAATACTTGTTTCGTGTCTGGGTGTATTCTATGTATAATATGTATATATTTACAAAAAAAATATGTAGTATATCCGTTATCTGGTTACCATAACACAAGCATTAAGTTGCTTAGCTTGGGACTAGATGACGCTGTGTGGAATGTCCTAGAATTTATTTATTTATTTAAGTAAAAAATGAAAGTAAAAAGGTTAACTTAGTGACTTAAACGTCATCCATTTAATTGATTATGTATTTTGTAAAATTTTAAGAAACACGTTTCGACTTCACAAACTTACAGATTGAAAATGGTTTGTTAATTAATGACAAATTAAAATTAACCTATTCAACCACACCCCGAACTGACTATCAATTATTTCTTTCCTTAACATTATAAATTTACTCCTGAAATAATTAAGTACTCTATTCTTAATGTCTTATGAAATGAAAATTAAAAAAAAATATGATCACGACTGTATCCTTTGACGCTATTAGAAAGCTAACTAGTTTCCTCATGATGTTTTCCTTCACCATTAAAAGCTCGTGTTAATGTCTTATAACTAGAATAAATAGAATAAGTTTACTTACTTCTCAACAAGGTAGGATAAATCTTAACGAACATAGTCATGAGCACGATCTACCACAAAAAAGATAATAAACTATTTCGGAACTTTTTTTACTTTCCTCGAAGTACGTGTGCCATATTTTCGGCGGTTAACAAAAACATCTGGGAAAGGTGTGTATCGTCACCGTCAGCTGATCGCAAGTACATCTGCAAGCACAATACAAACAGAATTTTATTGTAATGGTTATGCCTAATTTGTTTTGTATTTTGACGTTCCTAAACTGTTGAAATTAATGGGTAAGTTGACAAATCATTGAAGTTACAGGGTGTGGGGTGTGCTATGTAACAGATGTTTGAACATCCTGTAAGTCGAAAGTACCCATTGGTTGGTTTTGCACATTTACTTGAGTCTCTAGAATTTATAAATTATTATGAAATTACACATTATACGTAAATATTAGTGGCAATTCGGAGTGTCGCAAAAGCTAAACTTAACTAACTAAAAATGTTGCCGTCCCTTTCATAGCGATGGGAATAAAAAGGATGGCATTAATTTTAGTTAGTTAAGTTTAGCTTTTGCGACACTCCGAATTGCCACTATTACCTTTCCATTTAATTTAATATTTTTTAAATGAGAGACGAAGACTTAGTTTACTTGCGTTAATTTTTTTGCCTCATTTACTGTCATTCAGTATATTTTTCATACAAAGCTGACCTTTTTACCCTTTTTCGAACTTTAAGACGTAATATAACTCTGGAGAAAGTAGAAGATGCCCTAAGTCTACGTAAGGGCGTCTTTCAGGTCAGATGTAACACAACCTTGGCTATAAGCTGATGCAGACGAGCGCGTGGACATTATGTATGGCGCAAACATGCCTTATCGCCTATCTGAAGATTGCCTGGCATGGCTGGCTTAATCCTGGGTTAGCGGATATACTGCTACCGTTATACACAGAACATAATATATTATAACATCATCATCAGCCAATAATTCTTCTGCTGCGCTTAGACTTCCTTTTGTGGTCCTGTCTCCACGCATCCAAAATCTATAATCTTTTTTTATTAAATATTTAGAGTAATTTCACAATGCAGAGGTTGTTTCTACAGGGAAAAGACTCTAAGTACATAACTTGGAATTTAAAATTGGTGTAAGTAATAAAAGTTGAGAAAAACAGAGAAAGATATTGGTCATAATTAAGTACCTAAATAAATGTCTATTCAGACCTACGCGGTAAACCCTGCTGTGGGAAGCGGTAAATACTGCGCGGACTCCGCTCAGGTACTTGTATGTTTCGCAAACGATAACGCTCTTTTTAGTGTGGTGTTGTTCATGACAGAATCATTATGACGGTCGCCGTTTATTAGCGTTACAAGATAATCGAGTGCCTTTCGGCTATGCTAATTGGAACCGAGTGGAAATAAATGTTACTCGGCTCCAGACCTTGTTCATCTCTTTCGTTCCCAACAGATCGGATAAGGAGAGGAGAACTTCTTTGTTTTTATTAGCAAAACCTAGTTGGTTTTAGCAAAAATTAAGATAGATAGTTATAGCAAAAATTAAGAACCTCAATAATTACCAGTTACAGATAAAAACGTGAATAACAAAAGAATTCAAAGATTTTTCTACAGATAAGGTAAAACAGATGTTAAAACTTAGTAACGGTACGAAAAGTCTTTGTCCTGAGACACTGAAAATATGAAAATTTCGAAAATTTTAGGCTCATATTCAAAATAATGATAATACATAATCGGCACAAATAGAACGGCCTTACTAGCACTTGAGTCAATATTGATGTAGTTGGACAAATACCTTGTAAAACTCTACAAAACAAAATAAACTCTACCTTATTCGAATATGGCTTAAATTCCATTAGATTAATAGTTGTTTTTCAGTTGATATTTTTATTCAACATAGCGACAAGTTGTAATCTTAAAAATACCTTCAGGATTAGTTCACTTAGCTACCAAAAGATGGCGTTAGTAGTAAAATCGTGCTGCTCGGTGGCGTAGCAACAACGATTGAATCTGTATAAGTAGTGAATTTTATTTCCTTGGTAGGTAGCTAGGTAGTTATGTTGTTTTTATGGTTATTGGACGCAGTTTTGTGGTATGAAATTTTCGACTAATGTTAAATGAATAGGCAATGTGCTAGCATGTTTTACTATCTAGAATTTTAAGTTCAGTTCTAAGAAATATCTTTAATGATGTTTTGAGTCTGTCTCTAATATAGATCAAAGTTAGGTTAGAGGTGAATATGATTTGATAAAATGAATATTCAATCAGGTATTTATGTACCTATTCATGAAGTAGGTGTGTCGATAGAGCTCAACAAGTGTATATTATATTAGCTTCATTTATGATGAGTTTTATTAAGTAATATTCGATTCTAATGATAAGTTTGTATGTGCTAGGTAATCCAGGGATACCTATTATTTTTTCAAATTTGTTCGTAGTTCATAAACTATGTATATTCCAAGTTTCAGCCAAATCCGTTCAGTAGTTTTTGCGTGAAAGACAAAAATCCACACAAACCATCTCGTTTATAGTTAGCAGGATAGAGTTGAGAGAGTATCTATCGTATTATCAGTTACAGAGAGTAAGAAATAGAGCGCTGTTTATTTCTTTTTCAGTCACACAAAAACAAAGAAGGACAAAGCATTAGATCTTTTGTCCCTCATCGCGTGCCGTTTTTTTGTATGGCCGGCAACTTGATGCGCCGAATTTTGTACTACGAAACTATGGATTCATTGCAATTTTTGTCTCTCTCGGCGGCACGCTCACTGTTCGTCCAGGTACTATAGGTCCATGGTTACAGCAGTAAGCCTGTTCATATCTTTATAGAACAAAGTATATAAAAACAGTGTTTTTTTCACGTATTCTTATAGAAAACACTGGCTTAAATTGACCCCTGAGTTTTTGTCCGCGGGACGTGACTCCATAGCCTTGTTATTCACGATCTGCAATCGGTATTGTAGTCACGACGTCTCACAATCATGTCGTTTGTTAGAAAGCCAAGCCCTGTGATAGAATTATCTATTGCATAAAGAATCCTTATTTGATAAAGTTCAATTACATTTGAAATGCTACGTCAATTGCCGGTGAAATTATTGTTTATTGTTATTAATGTACTTATGAAATTGTAGGTTAGGATTTATTCAAAAACTTTGTTTCCAATTAGGTACTAAGTAATGAAATATATAAATTATAAAAAATACTGTAAATGGCGAGGTTTTTTATTTTACAAAATGACTTAAAAAACCGTAGACTTGCCCAGTACCTAAAACATTTTCTTACGTAAGTAAGTATAATTCTTTATTTTTATAACCACAGAAAAGATTATCGTCAATTCGTGTGGAATTGACTAAAGTCACAATATTTCTCATTTTTCACATAATGTCTCATGACAATAGCGTATCGTTTCCCGACAAAAAAAATATGTTGAACTGCCCGAATTTGAACCCAAGACCGAAGGCAAGTCGAGACAGTAACCCACTTGGTAAACACATCTCAAAAGTGGGCAAATTAGATTTATTAATTTATTTTATTTTTACATCTTAGGAAAACAAACAGTCATAAAAAAACAAATTAAATAACTAAGTATACCTAACACTAAAGACCATTTAGAGGTTTTCGCATATTGAAGCTATTATTAGTGCTTGCTTGACAAGTTACAAAAAACCAGGTTACAAAAAGAATAACAAAATAACAGAACTGGAAGAAAAGTAAAGTTAGTTAAATATATAGGTAATTACAATAACAGAGAGGGGTTCAAGAACGCATGCTAAACCAACGTTTAGTTAAAATATTTTTAACTTTAGGCGACTTTGTAGATAATACCAATATATTTATAGATTATGCATATCGCTGCATAAATTTAAATTACCACGAATAAAAAAGTCCTAAGTTAGTTTTAATAATCCAAGCTTAAGTGCTAGTGCTAAAGGAAATAATTTATTGAGCTAAAGATTTCGAAATCTGTTTATAATGTCTTTTTTAATTTCTTCAGAAACCCATAAAAGTTTAAAAGAGAAGTTTTATGACTTTTATTTACCTACTTAATTAAACAAAAACCAACCTGTTTTGCTTCCAAAAAGAATTAACTTTATGGTTTTAGAGAGATGGGCAAGGAGCCAAGTGGTTTCGACTAGCTTTGACCAATCTTCACTATCAATATCACTACATATTATAAAACAAAGTCGCTTTCTCTGTCCCTTTATCCCAATGTATGCTTAAATCTTTAAAACTACGCAACGGATTTTGATGCGGGTTTTTTTAATAGATAGAGTGATTGAAGGGGAAGGTTTATAATGTATAATAAGGCTACTTTTAACTATTAAAAATCCACGCGCGGGATTCAAGCTCCTAACAGATTTCATCAAGACTTTTTCTTCGTTATTTGATCTTCTGATAATACCAAAATTTATCGAAAATAAAATCTGTTAGAATTGAGAGAGATTGTTCTTAAAAATGAATTTAAAGTATGCAGGGATTCAAACCCGTCTTTCAGATCAAAAGTCCAGGTACCACTCAGCCAAACTCTCAAAATTGTTAATGTAGAAATTGTATGTAGTGAAACTGGTTTTACTAATTGTATAAAAAACATGGTGAGGATGGGGTTGCAGCAATCTCTATTCAAACCAGTTGCAAAGAACCGGAATGAACCGGTTCACGACCACTCGCCTACAATTTATTACCTCGCCTTGTTTTTAGCTCGGTTAACTTTATGTTAATGTATTGAAATCAGACCCAATGATTTCTTTGTTTTTCTTGTAGTGTCATCTGAATATTAAATCGACAACAGCCAACTTGTAATTCGAGTTTTGAAACAGGAGTGGGAACAATGAAAACAAAAAAGGTTCATTTTTGAAACTATGTATTTTTTTTCTTCATTAATTTCTACATTTTCTTATACGGCCTATCAATAAATATCAATTATAAACAATTGATACGGTTTATTATTGTTAGTTTATGTGTATAATGTCGACACTTCGAGAAGTAAAATGTTTTTTGTAGCATTTTTAAAAATCTTTATTGACGTGAACTCTAGACTATGATATTGTGCGTTTTAAACACTGGACCCTACAAACATTTAGATTTCGTTTAAAAATTGTTAGTCTATTGACATTTAATGTAGTAATTTACACTGGATGAAGAAAATGCATCGTCTGCAACAACCCGCCTCCACTGGGCTTCACAGCTTCGCGCGGCGATACAAAACAATCTTACAAAACATTACAATCTTTATATTATTAACTTATATAACTTAATACTTTATAGAACTATAATAATATAACCTGAGATCTTTGCAGTATAATGTGGCGCCCGAGGGCACCGTCCTCTCGCCTCCGCACTCTGATCCTCAACTCTCAACTCCAACTCAGCATCTTGCATTCGTTACTCTCATTCATTAAAAGTATAATATTTTTCTCATTTAAATTTTATACATTACAAAAGTAGTATCACAAACAAATGTACTTACAAACTAGTACAAATACGAAAAACGTACACATATCCGACCTCGTCGGCCGCCTCTAATAAATACATTACATACATGAAAATACAAACTCTACACAACTTCAGAATAGAATTGAACTCGAAACAAAAAATAATACCTAAGACTATCTCGATCAAGGTAGGTATCGGTATCACACGCGCGGCGGCAACTGAGATCATCGCGTGCGCACCGACCGCCGCGCCAACCAACCTCACTCATCAACAACATCCATTAGACAATACGAACAATGATCATACGACTACTGCGGGGGCGGCGCGGGGCGGGGCGGGCCCGCGGGGGGGAGCGGGGGCGCGGTGGGGGCAGTCGGGCCGGCGCCCGCGCCGAGCCGCCCGCCGCTACTCTATGTATTCATATCACGCTGTGCTTTTTTTTCTCTTATCAAAATATATAATAATAATATTGATATTTTTTAAAATTAACGATACGTAGATATCGAGGAGGGAAGTCAGTCGGCTCGCTCGCATCTCGCGCTATCACAGGCTCTCATCTCACTCCGCCTGGCTCCGGAACAGTTTCTTCTTCTCTATCGTGAACTGGGGGCTGATGATGATCGTGCCGCTCCGCGTTAGGTTTCTGTACGACAAACAAAATCATCATTAGTCTCTATTATTTTTTAACTGGATGAAACAAAAAGATTATTTTTTTCTCTATTATCTTTTGTTTAAAAGAGAAACTTACTTTAGGAATTGCGGCAACATGCTCGTCCAGTTGGTAGCGTCGTGCTCGAGATGTAAGTGGATCTCGTGCGTGGTGAGCGTGTTAGGGTCTATCTTGAAAGCTGCGAGTCTTCTGCCGGCGACGTCGACGATGACGGCCGCGCCCCGGGAGCCGCAGGGCTCGCCCTCCGCTAAGACCAAGGTCTGCTTGGCCGCCCTCGCGAGGAGTTCTGCAGGGACCAGCACCTCGGCCGTAGCTAGCTCGCTGGCGCTCTTAGCGGCGCGAAGCTCCCTCTCCAGCCTCTGAGCCAGCGCCGCCTCCGTCGGCACTGGCATCGGCGCTTCCCGCCATGTTGGCCCACTCCATGCTAGAACAATAGAAAAATAAATTTAATATTTGGAAAAAACAAATATTTTGTATAATCTAAAATTTTGGAAAACAATCTAAATTAATCTAATCAAATTGTATATTGAAAACTACAAGTTACTTACAAGCTGTAGTCGTTAAACAAGATCTAAGTAATTGCAATTAGAACGAACTGAGAATGGAGAGTTATCGCGCAACTCCAAGGGCAAGGGAGCGCATCGAGCGGAACAGCTGACGCGTCAGCTGTGACGGGAAGCCGGCCGCCGGCTCCGCTGCTGCCAGCTCGGGCTAGATGCTAGACCGGCTGGCAGATAGCTCTGATCCTAGGTCAATCGGCCCTCAGCTGAGCGAGGCCGGTGCGCGCGCCGCCTAGCAACACGAGGCCGGTTAGAAAGCCGCTTCCCTCTCCACGGAATAGAAAGTAGACTCACCTTTTTCGCCATTGAATCCGACGTTAAACTGATTGGTGACCGGTAGGATCTCCATGTTCTCCAAATTGTTACTTATATTGTACACTTTTAATACCGAAAAAAAAGAAAGCGTTCCGTTTGCGGAACTTAACTAGTTGAAAAATATCACAAGTCTCTTTTGTACTGCGCGGACCGGTAGGACTAGCTCGCGAAGAGATCGTCGGGAAATCTAAAACGTAAGAAGCTCACGACCGCATCAGATCTGATCTCGTAACCTCGGGGGCTTCGTATCTCGCCCTAGGCTTATCGACCCACCCGACCCTGTCGTTCTCTGTCACGGACTGACGGAATCGGGGAAGGAGGCGCCTATATATAACGAGGGCACGGGCGGGGGTGCGGGGGGCGCTCCGCGGCGGTCGCGGGGGCCCCGCGCGCCAGTGTGCCCGCGCCGCGCGCCGCGCCGGTCGTCTGCGTCGCCGGCCGCGCCCCGCCCGACCGTGGAGCCGGCCGGCTTCTTTGTTCCCGTTCCACCGGTGGAACCGATCCTTACAACCCTGTGATCCAAAATCTTGTCTTCCAAGCCTCACCTACGTGATCCAACCCATTGTGCCCTCATCGCGGTTCCTTTGTTCCAGTACCCGTAGAAATTGCTAGAACATTTTGTGTAACAGTAGATTACTCGCTATCGGGCGACGAGTCGGCTGCTCGATCCGTTTTCTGTATCTTAGAGATAAGAAGTTAGTCAATAAGTCATTACCTGTACCTAGGTATTTGTTTTTTTAAAGATTTCTGAATTCTGTCGACGATGATAAATCATACAAAAATTTGTGTAAGTGGTTCTTATTGGTAAGTAACAAAGCTATTTTGTACTTTATCTTCGTTAAGTGGAAAATTTTGCTAAATTTTAATAAAAATTTGTTCGTCCATTCAAATCTCAAAAAAATATTCTAAAAACTTATTATAAATAGACACAAAAACTGTGTGGGCTTTGTAAAATTCAAAAATGTCTAAAGTGTGTCAAATGAGATCTCAAAAATAAAACGTCACAATTTTCACAGGAGAGAAATAAACACGCTCATAAATTAAGAAACTGCACAACACTCTTCAGACTTTAAAAAATCAAACACAATGATAAATTCAAACTGTTAGATCGAAAACAGACTAAAAAAAATCTTGGCAGGATTACAGATGGCTTCCTCATAGATCAATCATTTACTTTGGCAGTCACTATTAATTTATTTTGAAATGAAATCGTTAGGAAAAATGTGGAAAAACATTCTGTGGTTAAAATAATTTAAAATAAAAGAAACCAGAAATCTAAGAAACATACTTTCGAAGAGTTAGTAATGCACCAGATATGGATTAACAAATACAAAGCCAAGCAATAAGAATTCAAGGACAAAGAAACAAAGTTATAAATAAATTATCAAAATCATAAAAATGAAGAAATATATAATCGAAAAAAATTAAAAAGCGTTAGCCACAATCAACTTATAGCACCAATAAACTTTTTATTGGTATAATCTAAAGAGGACGTGATTTTATGGCCAGGAAAAATGTTGCAAATTGCTTTGTTTTGTCGAAAACCAGTTCCGAAAATACAAGAAAATCCTTGAAAGGCAATCATTCAATTCGGATCAATATTACATCATCCGGCCAACCTCCCCTATAGAACTACTTTCTTTGTTATTTCGGAACAAAAAAGTAATTACTCTGAGTCCCTAACACCCTTTATCACTACTTATTGTTAGTCAGGGCTATAATTGCCTTTGTTTCTTTTTGGCTACGTGTTCAAATACGGACTCCTCAGGAATAATAAAAAAAATTACAATTCTACCATTCTACCATTCTACCCTTCGTCATAAAAAAAAAATTGGAACAAAGAGATTATAAAAAAACGAAAAAATTGAATTATTTACCAAAACGTAATACAAATGATAAACTGATGCTAAAATTACGATACGAATCAGAACAAGACAATCCAGTTAATCCAAGCAAACGCAATATTTTATCACCTCTAGAAAGTGAAGTAGGCAAGCCATTCGTAATGGTAAACGTGCAAATCATTACAGCCGGCGTAGCAACCGAACCAATCTAAGAAACAGTAACCAATTTCTAAGCTGTAACAACCGCAAAACCACAAAAACATGTGGACAAAAAAGAGAAATGAAAAAAGTGGTTGCCACGCTGAGCCGGCCGGCAGCCTGGCCTTGGCGGCTGACTCACCGCCTCCAATCGAAAAACACGCAGCGTTAAATCGTGACGATAAATCGACATACTCGATAAACGTGAAATTGTTCAAACAAAGTTTAAAGATTGTCTTTAGATTTATGATTTACCGATCACTGCCTGTTTCTTTGCAAATTTTAAATTCATCTTTTTTTTGTTATTGATTATGAAACTGGTACGATGAATCTCATACCGATTTCTGTTGACAGATCATTTATCAGCTCAACCAGAAGTCTTTTCAATGGGCTTAGCGGTTTTAGTCATATCTATATTTTTTGTCAATTGGATAAGGAAGGTAAGTTCACTGTTCAAATGATTGTAACTATAATTGCCTATCTTTTTTCCTTACTCGTGAGTAATGTAAGTAAATAAATCGTTATGTGCATTTAACTCACTATTATCTCAATCGTTTTCTTTGTGATATAATTATTAAGTATCGCCATCTTATTTTTAAAACAATTGTATGAGACTTATTTATGAGAATTACCGCTTTGCCGGCGATAACATTTATTATCTTATTATTCTCTTTATATTTTTCATTGCCATTTAGTTTCTGGATATTTCTAGTTTTCAGATAGAATTCCGTATCTCTGGTGGAATTCAATTCAGTAAATTGTGAATAATCTATTGTTAAAGTGTAGGGGCTTAACGAAATCTCGCAAGCATCAACCTGTCCAAAAAGGTCTTTAACAAAAGAGTCCCTTATCCCTTCAATCTTCCATCCCTTTCTTCACGATCTCTTTAATATCTTTCGTCCCTTTTCAAAGGCACCTAGCAACGAGTGGGTCGCATGTGACATGTCTCAACTTGTTTGTATACTTGAGGAGACCTGTCTTCAATTTGTTTCCAAGTCTTTGTGTTCTTTTACGAGCTGCCAACTTTACGGTTTTAGACACATCTGAACATTATTTAGACTGTTTTATGGCTTACAATTTTACCTAATACCTGTTTTAAATTTGATTAGACGATATTTTTAGTTCAAAAATATTTCAAGATTAATATTCAACAAACATAAGAATTAGATCCATAAAAAGTGTATATTTTTAAAGATATTTTTTGCAAAATAGCTGAATTGCTTTTTAATTGGTAAGAAACCTAAATTTCCAAAAACAACATTGAATACAGATTTTAGCATCAGTCGAATCTAAATCGCGAAACGTTAAAAACAGAATTTCTATAATTCAAATGGCCCGTGGGTAAAATATTAATTAGGTCCATAAATAATTCATAGGATTGCCTCATGCTTATTATTTGCCTATTCTGAGCCACCTAGTACTGTGATTATGCTACCAATTTGAATTGGGTACTTCATTGTGCAAATTGTAATGTGTCAAAGCGTTTTGCATTTAGCCGTGTTGTAGGTTTACAGGGTGATCAGTATTCGCCGCGCGTGCTAGTGTTGAACCAAGTTTAGGCAACGACTAATTAGCATTTTAAAGCTTTGTTTGTGTCGCCTGTACACGTGCCTGCCCATTGTTATTGCATATGACTTGTTTTATATACCTTTTAGCTATAAGTACTTATTAGACAATGACATTTGGGACAAAAGTTTTGTTAGCACTCTAAATACTAAAATACAGATTGTGTGTTTCTTTGTGAAGTAGGTAATGTAGAGAACCTCAAAAAAGTAAATATTTTTATTATTTCGTAATTTATTAATTCAGAACATCCTTAATTGTCTATTCTATTAAATGTATAATTTAGTAGGTAAGTATATCGCCTGATATATAGGTATGTAGGTACAAAATGTGACCTTGCGTTTCTGAACTTGTTTTGTAATTATTGATAAGACGAATTTCCATTTAGTTTAATTGGACTCTTATAACAATGACTATAAAATAGAATAAGTTGTATTATTTTTTGTGTTAGTTTTAAGGGAGGTTTGTTATTTATTTTGAAAATGTGGTGTACTTATTTCATTTTTGTAATCTCTTACAATCAGAGTCATAATTGAATATTGAACGGTATTTCAAAATACCTACTAAAGTACTTTAAAAAATATAAATAAATTATTTAAAAACTGTTTAAAAAATACCAAATCATGTATAAAAAATGCAAATAAACTACCATACATTATTTTGTTGTTTTTATTTACAAATCATCCTGTTCAAAGCTGTTAATAACAACTTTGAAACTCGTACCATTACTTGTCGTGACATGAATCATAAATACCTATACACTTTAGCATGGCTTAAAATATCCAAAGTAGGTTATCGAACACTAGGTTATCACAGGTCATTACGCTACATACTGTTTAGTCGTTTCGATAAAAAATACATTATGTATGATACGAGTAGCTTTGAGTTCAGATAAACCTTCTTGATTTAAAAGAAACATTTTATTTAATTTTAATCTAACAAATTAAAAATTAAAAATACTGCTTACATTTAATTATTACGTACTAGCTGCGAAAAGTTTCCGTTCCCGTGGGAATACCGGGATCAAAAGTAGCCTATTTTTTATCCAGGGTATAAGCAATTCTGGTACCAAATTTCATTAAAATCCGTCCAGCTATTTAAGCGTGAAAGAGAAACACACGTACACACACACAAACTTCCACCTTTATAATATTAGTAGGATGTATTTGAAATTATAATATTTATCTATGATTCCAATTTTACACAAGTTTTAAGAAATAAGACGTCTACGAGTGTGCTACGAAGTGCTACGAGTAAATGGCTTCTACGAGAGTGCTACGGTTCGTTATATTTTTTGGACAAAACTGCTTTGTCTTGTATTTCACTTTCAAAGAGGCATATTATTAAGTAACTATTTTAAAAATTAAACGATTTAATTATCTCGTTATATAAAGCCTATGTTATAGCAATTGTTTGTTTTACCTAATATATCAGAAAGATCGATCAAAGAAAGAAAGAAAGAAAGTAAAAATCATTTATTCTTGTAGGACCTCAAGGATCACTTAAGTTTCGTTTTACATGCTAGGTGATTCTAATGCAATCAAATACATATCAATGCCGTTGCACTATACAAATAACATCTGTCTATAAACACTTATACCGTGCTAAGCGATTCTGAAGCTGCCACAGCAAACTGAGTCTTTATGAACTGGTTATATGAGTTATAATTCCGTGTTATGTGTACATAAGGGTGACATTGCCAAGGGTGAAAGGGTGCCACTGCAAATAGGTTTTCAGTAATGAGGTATCGCCTGGTGGTATTAGTGTGAGGGGAGGAATGGGGTTGAAAAGTTCGAGCTTTATATCTATTTTAGGTGATTTGTGAGTGGCAATTTATGCGCTCACTTATAGGGATATGAGATTGAAATAGATTTTGTATGATTTAGTTATTTATTTATATGAACTACTAGCTGCGCCCCGCGGTGTTACCCGCGGTAGTTCCCGTTCCCGTGTGAATACCGTGATTAAAAGTAGCCTTAGGCCTTAATTAGGGCTGCTTAGGGCACAACGATTGAAAATTGTATTTAAGCTAGTAAAATACATTTTATCCCCGACAAAGCCTTTGAAAGTACGATAAACTTAATAAGCGACTACTTTTGTGTTGTGCAAGACGCCCTTAAAGTATTTTAAGTTACTCATGTTGGCTTTGCTTAATATAATTGAGTATATGGGGAAGCTTACGTTCTTGATAGATCGTCGAAATTAAGCAACGTTCTGAGCGGTCACTACTTGGATAGGTGACCGCAAGTGGCATTATCTGAGCGCTTCCGTGTTTCGGAGGGCTCGTAAATTGTCGGTCTCGGCTTTTAAAGTCATTAAGCCATGACGGAGACCTTAAGGCGGCCTAAAAACTCCGTCACCTTAAAAAAGGGTGACCTATATAAACCTACAGTATGTTTCAAGGTGATTATTATCACAATAAGTGCCAGGAAATGACACAGGAACCTGCACACACCTTGAACTGCAGAAAGGAAGTGACGTCACTGTTACATCCTAGAAGCTTAACAAGTGTTCAGAACAGCAACGTTTTTTACATAAATAAAGTAAGGATAATTATAAAAATCTAAAATTGCATTATAATTTGGTTCTGGGTGTTTTTCTATCTATAATAAATAAATTAATATCCCTGGACATTCCACACAGCGTCATCTAGTCCCAAGCTAAGCAACTTAATGCTTGTGTTATTGTAACCCAGATGACTGATATACTACATAGATACATTTTTTTTTAATAATACCCATATAAGACGTATATATACTGTACAACGACGTTGAGTGCCACAAATACATAGTGAACAGGAGGTCCGAATTCCGTTTTCACCAACATAAGCTGACCTGCGATTTTTGACACGATGCATCGTTTTCGGTTTGTAGAGTAGACCTACAGCTCCAGGCGTTCTCTGGCCCTTTTTGGAGGGCACCGCAGAGGCATAGCAGCGAACGCGTTATCTTCAACTATTTATGAATAAAGAGTAAGTAAGTAAGTAAAAACTTAGGCCTTTACATCTTTGCTAGATGATTTATACAGAGTCAGGAGGCAAACTTTGCCTACACTTAACGGGACTCTGTAGTGCCTGGGACATTGTTGAGATGGAATAGGCTTGTAGCACCTAAACCATCCTCTCAGCTGTCGGACATATACACAGGAAAGACAATGGTCAATACGTGTGGGGCTGACTGGCCGCGGGTTTCCTCAGGATTTTTTCCTTCACCGTTTAAAGCTCGTGTTAAAGTGCATATAAATTTTTCGACATGAAAAGTCCATTGATGCACGGTCGGATTCGACATCACGACCTTTGGATCGATAGTCGTACTTATCCACTTGGCCAACACGGCTTTTTTAAGTAGGTACCTACCTAAGTATTTGCATAATAATTAATACATTACATCTGCTCTTACAGCTATGACCAACTGAGTATAGTCATTAAAATAATTTCCATAAGTCAGTTAAAGTAAGTCAGCTATACCAAAGACGATTAATGTCTAGAAGACAGACAAAGGCCATACACAAAATCGTAACCCGTACCAGATAGCCTGGAAACTTTAAAACATCAATTTTATCCAAGAAATTTCAATTACTTTCTAGTTAAAATTACCTAAAAAAAATTTTATATTGAATATTGTTGCTACCTACTACCAAAGACGATTAATATCTAGATATTAATCGTCTTTGCTACTACTAAGTATTGAAATTTCTTGAATAATATTGATGTTTTAAAGTTTCCAGGCTATCTGGTACTGCGGGATCAGGGTTACGATTTTGTGTATGGCCTTTGTCTGTCTTCTAGATATTAATCGTCTTTGGCTATACCAAGAGCTTCTCAAAGTAAGCGCTTAAAAGCAAAGTGCTTTGTAACACCGGTAAAGTCACGAACAACAACTAGTAGTATATATATAGTTATAAAACTATAGTTTATAAAACTAATTGCAGTTCCGAAGGTTCTGCTCCTTACACAACGAAACTTCCAACAAAAGGTGCGTTTATCACTTTTTGACTAATTTCCAACGTGTGGTGACCGTACTAAGTCGGCCGTAATGTGCTAACTTATCACTTAGGGTTTTTAATGCAATATTAAAAAATCTTAGAAATGTCTTCTATGGATTTAAGGCAAGTCTCAATAAAATATCTATCATTTTTTTGCTTCATGTCATAAAATAAGTCAAATAATCTACATTTGACATTATTTGATATCATTTGATAGGTTATTGAGACTGTCCGTTAGTGGGCACACGAATGCGTACTGTGCTGTACGATCCGATTAAGTATGTATTTATTAAAAATTTCTCTAAAATCTACATAAGTAATTAGGACTTAGATAGTTTAAAATTAAGCTGATTCCAGGTAGGTAGTATTACTTTAGTAGTTAGTATTTAAAAAAAACTTAAGTTCACATATCAGATTTTGAACTAAATATAACTTTTCCATATTTTTACGTTTTTCAAAGTTGACTCTACTATCTCTACTATTCATACAGTAGATTACGGACAAAAAATTCCAAGAACGCGCGTTCGGATCCGAAATTACTAACATTTCGGGCCATTGCAAATGATTTATCGTTTTATGGCCTCTGCTGTCATTACAAGGGTGGGGAGAGGGTGGGGAGGGGCGAGGGGGGAGGGGTGAACGATTAATAAACACTCGGCAATCACAGCCGAGTGTTTTGTTCAGCGAAAGGGTTTCCAAATATAATGGGGTGGGATCGCTTGTGTTGTAACTAGTAGTTTGTACGCACTGGTATACTACGGATTTATAAACTAGCTTAGGTACTCGGCTTCGCTCGCGGACCTTGATAAAATATAGCCTCAATCGGAAAGTCCATGCTACACATCGGTGAAAGAATTTTTGAAATCGGATGAATAGTTTCGGAAATTACCCCACACATACAAACAAACCAACTTTACCTATTAATATTAGATAGTACAAAGTGTATGGCATAAACGTAGGACCAGCAGTGGGTGATGTCGGGTATGGATGATGATGTATCATTTATAAAGGTATGAGATTAGGAAGTTTTTTTAGCTTCCTGAATATGTCTAGGAGCTTGTAAAGGCTTTGGTAAGTTCTCCGTCATGGCTAACGACTCCAAAACTGAAAATTAAAAGCTCAGCTATTCAGTAGCATAACTTCAAAGTATTAGAAAAATTACATAAATTCTAATTTAATCAGTGCGTTTTTATTTCAAATCGATCTGTTTTTTTAAGAACCTACTTTTAGTAAAATACAAAACCTTTCTCGATAATGCATTTCTTACTTACCCTCGTTTTCATTTACTTCGAAACTATCAAAAAACTTAAATTTTTTTAGCTCAATTTTTGCATGTTTTAGACACAATGCCTTTTCATTGAAACACTACTATTATGGCACCTCCCCCATTACCCACAGAATATAATAGTTGCTATGTTAGCGTAACAAAGAACGCCATAGCATACTACACAGTTACTAAAGTACCACAGTTTATCAGTAACTTTCTATGAAGCCCACAGCCTGTGAGCCACAGCGTACAAAACAGTTAGTAGGGTGGTGTGGTAGCCAGTGAATCAAGTGTACTCAGTGAACCACAGGGCCTACAGCCATAACGTGACGTTGCCAGCTTATACATTAATACACGTTTGAACCGCCTTCTGATGCTAACCTGTCACGTCTAGTCGCCGGCGAACTGTCGCCCGAACCGAGCGAGCTATGAGTAAACTTCTGTTTTCAAGTGCAAAAAGTAAGGAAAAAATGTCAGTATATTTTTCTCTTTACTCAATTTGTTAAAGTCCTAGGAACTGATGTGTTGTTTTTATCTAAAGAATAGATTAATTAGCATGGTTTAGATTTATGTTTGTTATCCAATCGCGTTCCTGATAACTGTAGAAATTTTTTAAATATTTTAATAGGGGTATGGTACACAGTGAAACGTTTTTTTTTAGCACTCAATGAACCATGGTTAATCGCGTACTACTTTAACAATTTTATATAAAAAAACCCTATTTCTTCTGGTCACACTATAACTTTGGAGATATCACTTAAGATAATTTTTATGATATAAGAAATGTTAGATTAATGATCTTAAAATGATAGAAGATCATAATATAAGAAATATTAGATAGGTAATAAATAGATCATTTAATAACGATAAATACGCCAGAGCTAAAGCCATAAGCCAGAAGTAAATGCTAAAAAACATCTTGATTGATATAAATAATTAATAAAAAACACAATTACCTTTATAAATGTAACATCCTTCTAGGCTTAAATCATTAATGGTAGAACAACGTTTTATTGTGTACCACATGGTTTACTGACTACCCACCCCCCAGTTCATTGTGTCCCCCTAGGAGTACACAATGAGCCATTTCCCTCTTTTTTTTTAAAGTCTTTTTGCCAAGTATTTATCAGCTAAAAGCTAAAAATACAAATGCAATTTCAAAGTCATTGAAATTTCCTAAGTCATGGGCTAAAAAGTATTGTAAATATGTTACAGAAAAAAAAACTACAGCTTTCTAAACTTTTGGTGGTTCAATGGCTACCACACCACCCTATACCATCACCGCAGCATACTTAACAGTATCTATAGACCACAGTTTATTAAGTAGTTGGTATGAAAAAATCTGGTTAGCAACAGCTACTGTTCGGGTTTCGTGCTCAACGGCGCGTGCTCGCGAGTTGTGACGAAATTGATCAATGCGAATCGCATTGTAACCTAGAGTGGAATACTCAGCATTATACGTTAGGTTGAACACTGTTTTTGAATTGCAAAGTTCAATCAAACTCGTGAAGGTTTGAAATTAAACAAAAGAGTTAAATCCTTTGTATTATCGCTCATTCACAATACTTAACACAATCATTATGCAATGCTATCATCTTTACGGGAATCGAATGATCAAGAAAAGCATAATTTAAAAACTTCTAAGATAGGTAATCAATCATAACCGTTTACGAAGGGAGGTGTACACCCAGCAGTGGAGACCTATGGGCAGTGGATGGTGATGATGATTATGAAGAAGATAATAAGCTTAACACGAGTATTGTAAATTTTTTCCACTCAAATTCTATGTCGCTATGTTATACATAAGGGGATACTAATAGAATCACTTAGGATCACTTTAAAACGTCTTAAAAACATTGTGATTCTATTTCTATTTCGTAATTTACTGTTACTTATAGCTAAAAGTCGGGGCTAAAACTGTTTAGGATTTAGTTATTTCCCTTGTAATTGTTTAATTTTTTATAATTAAGGACATTATTGATCCTGACCAAGTTAATTCCAACTTAGCATTGACCCAGACATAGACAATAAATTAAAAATAATGTAACAACGTGTTCTAATTAACGTGTTTTTGTATGATTTTCAATTTTCTTTTGTTTGTCAGGAAATACTAAGTTCTTTATTCTTTTGTGGAGGTGAATCATAACCTACTTGTAGGGCCTAAGTATATCAATAAAGGAATGATAGAGGAAATAAATTAAACTTATAAGTTTGTAGGTACCTAGGTACCTACTTAACGGATTAAATTATTGATAGTTTTAATCATGGTGGATATATTGTTCCTAATCAAAAATTCTAATCAAATTCTAAAAATCAAATCGATTTTTAAAACTAATTTGTATTATAGATGTTGATTAGATACAATGTTCTTAAATTCTTAAATAAAGTTTGAGCGTAGGTAAATTAATTTATACCTTTTGCTAAATTTAGTAAATATTATTTTCTAGATATTTTTATTATAGGTATTTTCATTATAAATATTTTACTATATTTATCATTTTCTATTTTAAATCGCTACAAAAGACCATTAGAATGAACGTGAAATGAGGCTTGAGCAGTTCCTACAGTATCTGGATCTTAAACAAGTTATCACTGAACCCACACACTTTTTTGATGAACACACTCAGACCTTAATTGACATTGTTTGCACAAATACTCCAGTAAGAAAGATCTCCATCAAGCATACTCCCGACTTAGGTCGTCATGCCATGTTAGCTATAGAGTTTAATATTAAGAAAAATAAAGAATCCCCACGCTATGTTACCTACAGACCCCTTAAAAGCATTGACCTGGCATTGCTAGCAAACGACCTTGACTCCATTGATTGGGATCACTCTCATATGTCAACTGACTGCGATAGCCAAGTGCAGGCCTTAGCTTTTAAAATAATTACTTTGTTTGATATGCATGCTCCCGTTAAAACCAGTCAATTTAGATCCTCCCCTCACCCTTGGATAACCGACACTGTAAAAATCATGATGAGATTGAGAGATGAATATCACAATAGGTATAAGTCACTAAAATCTGATAAACTTAAACTATGCTACAAAAACATGAAGCACATAGTGGCAAAGGCAATTGAGAGTGAAAAATCTGCATTTTTCACATTAAACATAAATAAAAATATTAACAATCCTAAACAGTTGTGGAAAAACTTAAAAAATAATATTATATCTAATAAGAAGAATGTAGGCGAGCTCCCCCCTCAGTTTAATGACCCCAATGTTATCAATTCTCACTTCCTTAATGTTCCTGGGGATGGTATTGTTCAAATATCTCAATTAACTTATTATGAGTACCACCGGTTTCGCTCTGATTACGTTGGTTTTTCTCTGCAACCAGTTAGTGATTTCGCTATTTGTAAAATCCTCAAGACATTTAAATCCAATGCACAAGGTATTGATGGAATTTCTCTGGACATGCTACTTATGACTTTGCCTCAATCTTTACCTGCTATTACTGCCATCATCAATCAGTCCATCTTTAGCGGTATCTTTCCTGAGTCTTGGAAGGTAGCTATAGTAAAGCCCATTCCCAAAAATAGTCAGCCCTCTTCACTGAGTGATATTAGACCAATAAGCTTACTGCCATGTCTCTCTAAGCTGCTGGAGAAGGTAGTCAGTCTTCAATTAACCAAATATCTCGAGGATCATGGCATCCTCCCGCAGCTTCAATCAGGGTTCCGTCGGGGACACAGCACCTCTACTGCTCTACTTGATGTAGTGGATCATATGTTAGCTGCTCAGGACCAGGGAATGTGCAGCATTCTGGTCCTCTTGGACTACTCACGGGCATTTGATTCAATTAGCATTCCTCTTCTTTTATCCAAATTAGCATTCTATGGTTTTGATTCAAACTCAATAAATTGGTTCTCCAGTTATCTGAGTGGCAGAAAGCAATGTGTGGAACTTAAACTGGCTGATGGTCATTCGCTCAGATCTTCATATGAACCAGTTCTACGTGGGGTCCCTCAAGGATCCATTCTTGGGCCAATCCTTTTTATTTTGTATTGTACTGACATAACTCAGGCTATTACTCGCTGTAAGTTTCATTTATATGCAGATGATGTGCAACTGTTTCATTCTTTCCATCCACATGAATATTCTGATGCTGTAAATAAGATAAATAGTGACTTAGATGATGTCCAACGCTGGTCTCGGGAAAATTCCTTGGTGCTGAATCCTAAAAAATCCAAGTTCATGTTGTTCGGGACTAAATATGGACTTGCTAAGCTTGCTGGGGTTCATTTAAACATTCGGGTTGGTGGTGTGGATGTTGAATGTGTCTCTGAAGTTAAAAGCCTTGGAGTTATACTGGACAGCAATCTACGCTTTGAAAGCCATGTTACTGAATGTGTGCGTAACTGCTTTTACCGTATTAGGTCACTTTACAAAATCCGTCCTTATTTAAGTGAAGAAGTTCGTATTTCGGTTTGTGAGTCACTTATACTTTCCAAACTTAATTACTGTGATGTGGTCTATGGGCCTTGTCTGCTTGGTAAAACTGAGAAGCTCATCCAGCGCGTCCAAAACGCATGTGCTCGCTTTTGCTTCCACATACCACCTCGCACACACGTTACTCCTTTCCTCAATACGTCTGGTCTGTTGAAAATGAAAGAGCGTAGAAAACTCCACCTAGCTACCCTTATGTTTGGAATTATTGCAAAAAAACTACCGTACTATCTTTTTCAAAAGTTAAAATGGACTAGTGATCATTATCGCTTCTCTAAACGGGATTGTACTCACGTATTTATCACGCCAAGACATAGGTTAGTTTCTTTCCGCGGTTCCTTTAGGTTTGCAGCTTCCCGATGCTGGAATGATTTGCCCCCGCCAATCCGTGCCTTAAAAACACTTAACACTTTTAAATCAACTGTGAAAAAGCTTTTTATTTCTATGCAAGCTGGTGTTTAGGCTGCTTACCTTTAGTAGCTCGCACGATGAACCAAGGGGACGTACCCTTGGTCGGTTTCAACATTCTCACGCAGTAATTTCTGTTGATACTGCCTACCTGTTTTTCTTTAATTTTGTTGCGTCTGCTTTTAAATATTTTTCTTTTCAGGTAGGTAGCTTGTGTTGCATTTCTTTCTAGCTAGCCAAATTTCAAACTTTTCCTCAGCCTGTTGGTCTCCAACACTAAACTTTCTATAATTTCTTTTTCAGTTTTCTTTTCATTGTTTCCAATTGTTTTCATACCATAGACCAACCATAGACTTTGCCTTGCCATGTACCAATGTTCAGCCAAAGCCAATGCAAATGTCACTGTCAGAGGTTTTTATTTTATTTTTATCAAATTATGTAATGATGTAATATCTATAAAGGTATTTTATGTAATTATTACTTATATTATATGTAATGTTCTTATAAAATGCATGTATTTATTTTATTTTATCTATTTTGTTTATGACGCCACTCTACTTTAGGCCCAGACTGAAAACCAGCGCTTCTTCACCTGGCACCCCCTCGTGAAGCTAGCTTAAAGCTGAGTCTGGACCTTTTGACAACGCCCTTAGGCAGAGTGCCCATAGGTACTTTAGTTACCTAAGTACGTGTTTTGTTTTAATATTTGTTGCCTTAAGCTCTGTCTTTGTATTTTTGATTTGTACCATTTTTGTGTGTTGTCAATAAACCTTTTCTTTCTTTCTTTCTTTTCTTTCTTTATACAATTTCTTTGAAATAGGTAATAAAAATACAAATTCGTTATGTCAATAAAACATGTTCAAACAGATTGTGCGAGTTCCTTTGATGAGGCTCAGTCAAAGGTAGGCCTTATGAATCATTAACTTTTAACAAAGAATATTTCAGTCTGTAGATTTGCTTCCCACGAGTTGGAAAAATTGCAAAAAGATGTTTTAGAAAGTTTGATTATAAGTTTGTTTTATGAATTCAAATTTGGACTAAATACTTATTTATAAAAAGGAAAAACTCTCAATGGGAAAAACTAGCATAACGTGTACAATTTATAGTTTTCTAAAATTTACTAAAGATAAAAGACAAAAGAAAAATTTTGTAGCCAGCATTTGCTGTCGTTTATTTCATACTTTTGGCATAGTAGGTATTTGAATTATGTATGTATTATTATTGTATTCTGTGGTAGTACCTAC
Organism: Xanthorhoe designata; assembly: GCA_963582015.1. Lineage (NCBI taxonomy): Eukaryota > Metazoa > Arthropoda > Insecta > Lepidoptera > Geometridae > Xanthorhoe > Xanthorhoe designata. The sequence goes on from OY757046.1 coordinate 11,579,748, forward strand.
TCCGAAAAAGTGGTACTTACCTTAAAATAGATTAAAAAAGATTAAGAAGTAAAAGAGATTGCATTAGAAAGAAGTATATGGAGGAAATTGCATCATTACACCGGCAAGAGCTGAGCTCTTAAGTTTTATATATACCTTAAAATAAGATCACTTGGTTTCCGCTTGTCCGTCTGTTTAGACTTCTTTTACAACTACTATTTTAATCTCCTAAACTAGGGAAGTAAAAATAAAATATAATTATAATTAAGTATATTAAGTATGTAGTCATATCTAAATCAGTAAACGAAAATAATATTCAATGTGACTCTCATCGTAAACAAACTCTGTCTTTCAACAAATTGTCAATTTTAATGGACAGAAATGGTTTTCGATTTCGTTTCGGAAATAATTGTCAATTACTCGTCATTCAATCTTTGGTTCAATTATGGCAGAATCGAACAAAATGCGCGCTCATACCGCTTGCCTAGCCTCCCCTTCATTTGAACAGAGCTGGCGAGCCTGGGGCCCGCTTTTTACAAAAGTTATACGGACCGCAGTCATGAGAGTCATGTTTCACGACGAGTGGTGAACACTAATCCTAATCACACTAATATTATAAAGGTGAAAGTTTGTGTGTGTATGTTTGTTACTCCTTTACGCTCAAACGGCTGGACAAATGTGAATGAAATTTGGTACCGGGATAGCTTATACCCTGGATTCAAAATAGGCTACGTTTGATCCCGGTATTCTCACGGGAACGGAACTTTCCACCGCGGGTAACACTGCGGGGCGCAGCTAGTAGTTACATAAATAGAGCCAAGTCTGTAAAAATATGGATACGATTTAAGTGGCCTAAGAAATCTGTCCCCAAAGAGTAAATCTCTAGCACAAAAAAAAATACTTAAATTGTGTGTATTACGTTATAGAAATAAGTGTGCTCTACAGAGCAATTTGGTACAGAGCAATTTGAGGACCAACAATTTGGTATCTAAAATGATAAACGTGATCTCGCCCACGCCCATCTTCTTGTATTTTTTGTTATTGCAGTGCTTCAGAGTCACTGACATTAAATTTAACAATACAGTTTTACCTCTCTAAAGTAAGTAAAGGCGAAACGAATTGTCAATAAATCAGTAATTTGCATGCAGCCCGGTAGCGATCGGTTGGCCACGCCTGCTCCAGTGTTGCTATGCGAGGGGAGTCGCGGACAGATGTCAATTTATTTTTATTTTTTCACGCGCCGTTTGCGCCACGATTGGTCCGAAATTATTTAAATTTCGAATACTTTTTTCATAATTACAATAATACGTTGCGATGCAATTATGCTTGACTGCAAAAGTTTTATAGGTGTTTTCGTATCAAGTTTTTTGTAAGTAACAAAACTTAACAGGTTATTCAAAACAATGCAATTACCGAAAAAGTTTTTAGTCGTAAAGTTTTACGATACAAGCTTTTAAAGCTTCAAGCTCATAAATTAAATGTAAAAGCCTATGAAAATGCTCGTCTTGGGTTTACGTATAACCACTAATGAAAAAGGGTAATTAAAGTGTAGAGCTAGTAAATTTTAGCTGGATAATACATTCAACCAACATCTCAATTGTCTATCAATTAAGCTTTAGTGATTATTTTTCCAATAATGTCTAGCAATTTATAAAACCCAGTTTGTTGAAAATTTAAAATTATCATGTTTACTTATTAGAAAACTGCCTTTGTCTTTACCTGTGACTACCCTACCCACCCCGTAGGTACTATTATTACTGTCTACATATTTAATGAACACAGATGCTTACTGAATTATGTTTGACGTTCCAAGTCATTACATTCTGTAAAAAAAACCATTAGGGTACATTGAGACATCCGTTTGTTCGTTCGTTCGTATGAGCAAGTGACTGAGACATTATCTTCGAAATTAAATAAACTTACTTTTATGTATTAGCTTGTGGAATAATTATAAAAAAAACTAATATTCTGGAACAATTAGACTATAAACAGCAGAGTATAAAACTTATCGCTCATTTTGTGGAGTGATTTTACTTTCAAACTCATACCCCGTTATTCATATTAAGTAAAAACAGACTATAAATCTATATTAAATTGACAAATCTTTATGAATAAACGCCTCATTTTGTTGTATAGTTTTTACTGGTACCTAAACGATGTATGACATTATCTACTCTTACCAAATTCATAATACACATCCATACAAGCTCACTTACCATAAAAAAATATTATCCGGTGAAGAAAAAATTACAAAAAAAATTTCTGCAATAAATCCATAAGCAAAACTTTTGAAGAAACTAATGAAACGTAGTATAAACGTAGTATCCCTTCCAATCGTGCAAAACAGCTAGTCTGCGTAATATTTATTTGTAGCGAGCGGTCAAGGTCGCGCGGCCTGGCAACCCTATGGTAGGGGTGGCAACGGCAGATGACGAGACTTTTAAAAAACGGTTGCTATTGTCAGCCATTTTGCGCACAATGTCGATAAGGAATTTCTAGAATCGATATTTTTTATAGTTAAATTGTGGAACGCAATGTTTGTCGTCAGCTAAAAATATTATAAACTTTAAATTTGCACCTAGACTGAATTTGTACCCACAAGCTTAGCCCATGCTCTTAAATTAATTGTGAAATAATATTTAGTGAGTTTTATGGCCGACATAGACAGATAATTAAAATCTGTCTTCATAGTCATCTTTTACCTATATCTTTAAGTTTCTACGATTGTAGGTATTGTAGATAGGTACCTACCCATTTTCCTTTAAGAGCCTATATATATACCTATATATTATAGGATGTCAGAAGGCATCAGTCAGAGTGCTTCTATTTATCCTCTACTTTAACTACAATTTACTTAATTAATTCACTTTAAAAATAATACACTGTTAAGTTGAGGATTTATACTAAGCATTCTAAATTACAAAAATACGATTCCTTAAAATTTTATCTATAGAAAAAAATCGTAAAGTTAGGTCCAAAATTACATTGAAAATCTTTAAAGTATAGTAAATACTTTAAATTAGATCACGAAACTTAGTGTACTAACGTAATTAACTAAGAAGCAGATTTTAGAAATTATTTTTTATAAAAAAACATTATTTTCACCGCTACAACAAAAAAATAAAACTTCATGTAGGTACTGTTACACAGGTCCGCCCTGCCGCCCGGCCCGCAACTGGCCCGCCGAGTCATTCCCGCTTCGGCGTTCGGACGGGAGGGTTGTGTCGCTCGCGCTCGTCTCGGACCACAATCAGGAACAATACGCGAAAAATAAAATTACAGCCATGGGAAACAATAGTAATAAAAATAAGAAAAAAAACGGACGGAAATGGAGACAAGATAAGGCCAGACACATGGTTAACATATCAAAGTGAGTACCTACAAACATATTGACCTAAATAATTATGCTACATACATACAGCCTTAGACCTACTACCTTATTCATGTTTATGATTTTATTTTGACTAAACCTACATATTTTTTATTTATTTTGGTGGGTACGAGAAGGAATTTACAAACATTTACTTACCTATGATGAAAACCCTATGAAATCAATGATTTAGGTAGGTAACTACCTTGGTAAGCCAGATACCTACCTTGATAGTTTAGTTATATAGCTAGGTGTTCATCTTTTCAGATTGAGACGTCAGCAGCTGTCAGAATTGTCGGATCAGTGAGTACCTAACTATTTCTATCTACTTACTTACCTAAATATTTACATACGTACTTTTATTTTACGCTTATAGCTTTTCAACATCCAAAATAAATAAATATCCTTGGACATTCCACACGGCGTCATCTAGTCCCAAGCTAAGAAATGTAATGCTCGTGTTATGGTAACCAAATGACTGATATATACTACATACTTACCTAGATATATTTTTTTGTAAATACATACATAATTATAATACATACATAGAAAACACACAGACACGAAACAAATATTGGAAGAGCATACAAACCATATACAAACATTTGTCCCGCAGCGGGAATCGAACCCGAAACAGTTGGATAGCTAAAAATAAAATACATAATTCCAGCTATAATAAAAATACGTTTATATTTTGTTAATCCATCACAATTTATTTAATATTTACAAAGTACCGATGGATAAGACCCCGGCAACTGACTATTAACTTCAGTTACTGTTAGCAACCGATGTGGGCGTTTTCCTATAGAGCCTTGCCTTGCCTATAGAGCCTTTCACAGACTATACAGTAGGTACCTCCATGGCTTCTACACAATATTAGTCAGTAATGGGTACCTACTATTTGTATCGAAGCCATTTCGACATTTTGAATTTGCCCAAAAGGTCAACCGAAATAGGAAAATTACAATTTGATACTCTAAGTTTCAATCCTCTCTTCTGTTTTGGCAAGTACTTTGTTGTTTTACCTATGGTGCTTTTTTACTTGCTTACGTTTTAATACACAATTATTTATGACATTATTTACTTAGGTACTTATTATTTTATAAAATATACATAATGTCTCAAATAAACATAAGTAAAAATGTCTCTTGTGAGCTTCTTGGGTTATCTTCTTGAATTTATTCTAATTACTACTAAAAGTAATTTCTTGACAATATTTATAAAGAGTAGGTAGGTAAGTATAAAATATTGTCAAGAAATTACTTTTCCGCAGATATACCTATCTTCAGTATTATTTAGACTAAAACATTTAAGTTTACTTACATCTATTTGACACAAAAATGTTTTATTTTAGACCTAGTAGGTCCCTATTATAATTATTAACATAAAAGTTCGGGCGATTTCTTTCACTCAAAAACTACTAAGTAAACGAATTTGGCTGCAACTTGGAATATAAATACTTAATGACCTGGAATACCTAACACATTTGTCCTTTGTGCTACTTTTTGTCCGGGTCAGCAGTACCTAGGTACGGCGCAAGCTGCGAGCGGAAGCTTGTTTAGTATAAATAAAACTGGATCGATCTCGTCTGTTCAGTTAATTAACGCGGTCCGCTTGTAATCAAACAAAAGTACCAAGTTTATCCAATTTATAACCCGCAATAAACCACAAACCAAAGGTCAGAGAAGGTAATCTACGAACTGTTGAAAATGATTAGTTGGCAACCAAATGAATCAGCAAGAACAACCTGCAGTTAACTAACGGTGGAAACCAGTTAGTAGCGAGCACTAGATGTGCTGCTTTAGTACCTACTTCAATATCGGAGGAGTACACAGCATTGAGTGTTAATGCGTTTACTGCCAAGCCGCTGCGGTGCTCTTCGAAGAGGCTGTAGTCACGACTTCACGAGCAAGTAATAAATAAAATAAAATAAAAATAAAATGAGCTTTACTTCCTCACTTAAATAACAGTTAGAAAAGAATAAAGTAAAAAAATAATTTATAGTAAAAAAAATTGAAAGTAGTCTGTAAATAAATCTTAGCCTTTGGCGGTAAAAAGTAGTCACGAGCAAGTACAAAATATCAATCGCAGTCAACGATGTATTTTTACACTTTAAGAAAGACCATTACGCGGAAATTCCGTCGCTTAATATACGTCTCAGTAGTATGCCCATGCAACAACAATGTATTGACGTTCCGTCGCGGAAGATCGGCGACCGTATTTCCGTTAGGAGATGTTCAATAGTAACAGAAACATTGTAATGTACAGTGACGCTGCTGTAGCATTTAGCGCAGAGAGAAAGAAAGTCGTGTTGGTCAAGTGGATTAGTACCTCGACTTTCGATCCGAAGGTCGTGGGTTCGAATTCGGCATCGCAGGCACGTTAAATAGTAATTGTCGGTCCCGGTTTTTAAAGTCGTAAAGCCATGACGGAGGCCTTTAGGCGGCCTAAAAACTCCGTCAATAGAGTTGGCCACTTGCTCTACGAACTTACTTACTTAGTGAAACCTTCGGTTTGATAGTTTAGAAACTTTAATTTCTTTATATTTGTAGAGCATTTTTTGATTTCACGTTTTATGAAGAAAGAAAGAAAGAGAGAAAAAAACATTTATTTCATTAGGACGCATGTAAGACCATATGCAGTAAAAGGATAGTGTAGTTTACTGTAGGTACTTTGGAGGTGCATTTCTGTTCATAATTCCAAAGATCATTGTTAAATCCACATTATTTCTTATGGGACCTGATCAAGTAGGTACCTCAGTTCACAATTTACGGATGAAATTATCATAAAAAACATACAATAGAATAGAAACTTTTCCTTTTTCGGAGTCGGTTAAAACCTTTTTTATTATAATCTAGATATCTTTATCATAAAGAGAACAGTCGGTTATTCGGAACGATAAGTCATCAGCTACGTGTCGGCTGAACAAAAGATGATGCAACGCAAGACGTCATGCGACAGTCACGTTTACACACGTGGAATCGAACCCACACTCATAGTGAAATGTATGCAGTAAGCCTATTTAACAAATGGCCAAATTAAAAAGTAACAAAAAACTAAACAAAATTTTAAAACATCTTTGAAATTGTAATGAGAGAAGTTTTATGCTCTTTTTTCATAATCGGTTTCAAAATCCCTAGAAATCAGTAAATAGTAAATAGACAATGATAAAAAAAATACAGTGATAGTGGAACATAGAAATTCCGGCACCAGAATTGGCCACTTGCTCATACGAACTTATCTTATAAAAACTGCCCATTATTGTATTGTAATTTTGTCTGAAATAAATAAAATGATGATGATGATGATTATTGAAGGTCTTTTTTATAAAAGTACCCCGTTATTTATTATTCTTAGTTAACTTAGGATGGGCTTGTAAGGCAATAGTAGATACCTTGCCCACTTTTCTAACTGACTTAAAAAAAGGAGTCCTGAATGTGTATGTTCCACAGTTCCACTGCTGTTTTTTTTCTATTACTTAACAATATCCGTTATTTTTGAAGACCTTTGCCCGGCAGTGGGACAGCATAAGTTAGAAAAAAAAAACAATATCCGTAAGTTTACCTACTGCATGATAAAGCTCTGTAATCTTAGTCACAGTTGCGCCACAGTCTGCTGTTGCTATGCAGAAAGCAAACGTCACGATACCGTCTTCACCGCCGATCGTACGATGGTTAGAAAGCAAACTGGTATTTCTATTAGTCACAAAAATTGACGAAGTTGACTCACTGCCCCGTTTTATACTGTCATCTGTTGCTATGCACTGAAATGATTGCGAAATCCCACTTAATGAACATACGTTCTGTTAGGTAATTTTGCGAAGTAGGTACCTAGTAATTAAATATAAAAAATTATGATGTTTAGGTTGTAGGTAGGTACCTACCCTACTACACTTAGGTACTCGTTTCATATATAATCTAAAGTTATAGTTTGAGGCATATCTTAAATATATTTGACTCATAGGTAGACTCATACTCAACTCATATCATACCCAATGAAGCCTATAATTTCATGGTTCGTTCGTTCGTCGTATGAGCAAGTGGCCAACTCTGGTAAACATTTTTCATGGAAAAAAATCATGAATCTTTCCCATGGAGGTATTTTTTTTGTCCCTAGGCAGAAACCACAGATTTCTACTGCCTTCGACAAATTCGAATTAAGTATAACTTTTATAATAAAACCTAGAACAGCTAAAAGTAAATAAGTAGTATAGCAGAGCCGAGTCACGTATGCCAGGAAAATTGCAGCGGCCATTACGCTAACCGGTTCCAATCGTATCGAAATCGAAGAAGACTACGAAGGAAAATTACAAGACCCATTTACTTACATTTTCATGTTTTAAAACATCGGCATTTACTTATATCTTTTTGGATCCGCAAGGAAGTGTGTCAGGATCGTAGCAAGTGGAGATCCGTGATCTCTGCCTACCCCCATGGGAAAGAGGCGTGATTTTATGTATTTTATGTATGTATGTATGTATGTATGTATGTATGTATGTATGTATGTATGTATGTTATATCTTTATTAGATATAAACAGCGTCAAGCATCTACTTACACTAGTTGCCTGGGATATTGAGATGAAGTTGCTTCTGAGAGGATGGTTCCTTGTTACTGGGCATGGGCGGGCATGGGCCAGATTAGAGATAGATTTTCCTTTCGTTAATTTAAAATTAAAATGTCGAACTATAACTCTGTTGCTGTATTATTTTATTAATATTAATATACTTTTTATTTAGGTATAGGTACAACGCGATTCATAATTGGTATGTTAATAATAGGTAAGTAGGTATAGTTAATTATTTGATTCTGGCTCACTGTAGAGCGATACCTACACCTCAAGATTTTATAATAATTACCTACAAAGATTTGCCAAGCCAATTGCTCATACGAACTCACTCTCACTCACCTACAAAGAAACAATCTTCAATATAAATTATAAAATTACAAGTTAAATCAAACTGGCACTGCCGAGTTGTTTGATTGTTTCACGTTTGATCCTGCATATCAATAAAAGTATTGAACCAATAACATTAAAAAAAATATATAGTAAAGTTGAGGATATGCACCGGGGTTTATATGATGTGGAAACACGATTACTAAAAAAAATCTCGATAGAAAAAAACCACAAACATCCCTCTGAATTTTACTACATAACCGCGGAAGTCAATGAATACTTTGCCTATACTAATTAAACTTTGTATATAAACTCAACTAAGTACAATACAGGTCGTATATGATCAAAACTTTAAATAATGTTCTTTTTTTCGTTGTTAGAAATTAAATTCTGAAATATTGCGTGTGGCCAGCGTCCGCCGCACCAATTCTCTTTCTTCTCTTGAATTCAGTCGCGCTCCGGCATTCGAACGGGGAACACGTGTCGCTTGCTCTCATGCCTACCTACCTGAATACGTACCGAAAGTGTAAAGTGTAGTGAAATGGGGAATGAAAAGTTTAAGAAGAAAAAAAGACGGAATTGGAGAAAAGAGAATGCTAAAAACATGAATAAAATATTGAAGTAAGTACCTTCTATCTACTACGAGTCATAAAGTGTTTGTTTGCATCTTGCTTTTCTGAGTAAAAGTAAAACAGTAAGTTATTTTTTCCGTAAGTATTCTGAGTTGACATGAAACACGATTATAAGTAGGTACCTACCTAAATGAATTAGTAATTTACCTACGTAGGTAGGTATACCTAGTAGGTAGTGTAATGGGTACCTTCCTATGTAAGTTAAGTAGATCTATGTATACTTCTTCTTCTCTCGTGTCAATAACTCTCAAAACTCAAATACGATTATGCCAAAAAGTTGCTACCGCTATAGCGGCATCCGAGGCAGAATTAAGGTCGGCTCTTGTGCAAGAGGAGGGGCAAGTGGGGCAGTCCAGTAGGTGGGACATAGTTTGTGTAGGAGCACCACAGTCGCACTGTGCACGTGACTCGTCTAATATTCCCCACTTACACATGTTGCTTCTACATCTTCCCACTTGTGCTCGCAATCGGTTGAGGGATTTCCAGATTGCGTAAGGTAGGTCGTTTCCTGGTGGAAGGCACTCGTCAGGATCTAGAAGGTCAGGGGGAGGAGGAAAGCTATGTATACTTACCTAGGTGTTCATATTTTCAGAAGTAGGCGACATCAGCTGTCAGACAGAACAATGTGATACAACAGTAGTTAAATGTCCAGCAATTAACCAGTAGATAAGCTGTGCCCATTAAGTTAATGCAGCCTACGTGACCGATGCACAGCCTTCTAGAGATACTTATCTATCGAGGCCTAGGAGGACTTAGGGTCTTATGAGGAACCAAACGTCTTTGAAGCGCTCGTGGCGAATTTTGCTAAGACGTTCTTGATAGATCGTCGAAGCCTGAGCGGCCCCAACTTGGATGGGTGACCGCTAGTGGCATTATCAGCTGAGCGTTTCCGAGCTTCGGAGGTTGTATTAAATTGTGTCGTTGACAGTTGTACGTCTCTCTCGCTAATAAAATTTGGTACCAGCATAGCTTATAATTCCTGGATTAACACATAGCCTTCTTTTGATCCCAGTATTCTTATGGGAAAGGAAACTATTCACCGCAGGTAACACCGCAGGGCGCAGCTAGTTTATAATAAATGACCAAACAATATAGAATAAAAGTACCTAGATCTATTTTTTTATTTATTCAAACGTAAGAAGATACTACAAAGAACGTGTTTTATCACAAATAAGTAGTTACGTTGTCATCATCATCATCACAGCCTAACACGTGGTTATTTATTACCTAGTTAGGCAAGGCACATGGCAGTCATCGGTCTAGATGACACACAAAACAACACTACCGCTTGGCAACAGATTATAAATACGTCACAGATAATATAACCACAGAATATAAATAGCTTTAGTAATATTACGTCACGTTAACGGAACGTAGAAAAATAAATTAACATTTTTTGTGGCATTCTAAAAAGTAAGTACCTACTTTACCTACTGTTAAAATAATTAACTTGTTTATTCGTTTATCGGTAGATTGACGTATTTATTGTACGTAAGTAGGGAGTCTATTTTCATCAAAATATTACCTAAGTAAATAAATAAAAATCATTATCTGACCTCGTTACCCAATAAATTCTAAGGTAACAAATAAAAGAAGTAATAACTAGTGCTTGAAGGAAAGTCTAAATACCTAAGGATATTGAGTTGTAAGGAAGTGTTTTATCATACACGGAAATACAGATAATATGGTAGGTATCATCACGTCATTGTTATTTAAATTGGGAAAAGTTATCATTTCCTATAACATATAGGTACTTACCTATGTATTTATTACAGCTATGCTTTATGTATTTTCGAAGAAAGATGTTCAGTAAATGTAATCATCATTTTTATTGACGAGAAAATATGAAAAAACATAAAATTACCTAATCTCATAACTCAATAAAAAAGATAAAGTCAAAAAGTTATCACAACCTACTGGTTTAGGTCAACCGTACGTAAGTCAAGGTAATAATTTCATCTCATTATTTCAATATTGATAGTTAATTACAGGAAATCTATAAACAACATAAAACAACGTAGGTAAAATAACGGATTTTAATAAAAGTAATAAAACTCCAATTAATATTGACTAGAACGGACCGGTCTGTTGCTAACTAATAATACATTTGAGAGGGTTTGTGTGTCAAGCACTTTGTTTTGGATGGATTGATAAGGATGAAATCTGGAGCATTGATATCTCTAAACCCACTGATATAGAGATGGCATACCAGCGGATTTTGCTCTCCAATATCTAGGTACCTATAAAAAGATTGATTCTGTGCTAGAATTCGAAATAAAATGTGTTAGGTAGGAACTTATTCTAAGAGAGTAAATTTGAACATTTAAAACAAAGACAATGCAAAATAGACCTTATTGAATTACGTGGCGCGACCTATAGAGAGGCAGTATTGGCTCACACTATCTATACCTACATTAATTATACAAAATTGGCAAGTGGAATCGCGTGAACTTCCAATCCACGATAGGTAGCTGGCACCGGTGAGTCACCATCTTGCCCAATAACGGATTCGGTTGCTACCGCGATAAAAGTCTATTTCATTTCAACACGGATTATTTTTACGTCATTTGTTACGTTTACTGACTCATATTCTCGTCATTATTACTAAGTTGCTCGATTTTCACATAGGTAGTACCTACTTACACAACATTAAATTAGATGTTTTTCTATATTATGTTGAACTTTAATTGGCTCACTATTTCTATCTTGTTTTTTAAGGACACCTTGTAAAAGCTGTTGGTTTTCCGAAGATAAATCCAAAATTGTCAATTATATCACAAAAGTAACACAACAGGTTTTGTGTTACCGTTACACAAATGTAACCCAAAAGTAACAATATTTTGAGTAAAGGTGATTTCATAATGGTTAAATAAATAACCTAAAATAATGCAAGATAAACTTTTCTTTTTTACTGTAGCAGAAAAACACAAAAATACTGCCTATATTTTACTAAGGACAAAATAGCTTTTTAATTTTTCTCGATCTTTGTCGTTCTGGGACAGTTAACGGCATTAAAATAAAAATGTACAGTTACTAATGCACATAAATAGATTAATTATAATATTATTTCAATAGAAGAAAACAATTGGCCGCTGGATAACGTTAGTAAAACAAACTTAACTAATTCGATGCTCAAGAGCCTTTTGTAACAGTTTAACTGAACACTTGGAAGGTTTTCAATATTAAAATGTAAGTACTGCGTTTGTCATACCTACAAAATCACACATTACACATTACTTTCAAAAATCAGTCCAAATACCACTATGTTTGCGGCTTTATATATCTACTGTGTTACGTAACACATACATTTGTGTTACAATAATAAAAAAGTGACATAAATGTAATACAAATGCAACACAAAAGCGAAATTTTTAAAACAATTATAGGTCATATCTCGGTTATTTATTATAATTAGGCCGTAATGGGCGATTTTAGGTATACTTTTGACCTCATTGCTAAATAATTTAATACAATAACATTCAAAAATCTGTTTCTTACCTCAAAAATCACAAATAAAACTTTTTTTATGAACACAACCGCAAAAAGTGACGCGCACTTTATGTTCCTTCACTGGCGAAATAAAAGAGCTGGATTTTTTTTTTCAATTGTTTGGATGACAGTGTTGCCGTATTAATACTGTGGTTTGCACTTTGGTAGTTTAAATAGTAGCTTTGGGATAAAAACGTGTCACACAAAAAAAAACGTAACACAAAAGCAAGAGACATTTTTTATTTAAATTATTAATAAAAAATGTTATTTTAAGGATTTTTGCAAAAATATTATTAATATAGCAGAGGTCTATCATCTATTTCTTCGACGGTATACCTATAATTCAGGTATACTCAACAATTTATTGAATATTTTAACCATAAGAAACTGCAACAAAAAACGACAAAAAGTCACACAAAAAAATTGACAATTTTGGCGGCCTTACCCATTATGATGATATTAAGTATTATGAACAGTAAAATAACCTCCTTATTTTTATAAGACGGTTAAAAATGCTCCTCGAGAGAAAAAGAAATGGCTCTAGTCGGTTTAAAAAAAATTGCTAGATACCTACCTATTTGTTTTCATTAGGTACTTATCTTAGAGTAGGTAGGTAAATGCATTTTACAACACATCCCTATGTTACGTGTGTACATGGCCTATGGTCTAGCCTAGCTACACTAGAAAGCGTGCCCTGTCAAACTCGTTTTTTGACCATAATTTGTCTGTCGATCTAGAAAATGGAAAGTTGTTAAGTAGCACCTAACTAGCACCTTGCACATCCACAGGATCGTATTAATAAACTACTTTTAACTGTAATTGTGTTTTAAGTAAAGGGCCTGATGCCAAGTTATAAATGAAGAATCTTACTAAAAGTTTACGGCTTAAAAGGGATTCGAACAACAATACAAGCGATCGTCTTTTAGCCGGGCTGCCATAACCACTCGGCCACGAAGCTTTATGACGCCGAAGACGCCAAGTTACCAAACGCTTCGTATTATGCTATTTCTATCATCGATATTCCTTTCAGGCTCAAGCCCTCGCTCGCCAGGGGCGCCTCTAGACCTCACAACACAAGCAAGGCTGTCATAATGGAAAATAATAATTAAATAAATACCTAAATATAAAAATAATTGCGCGAGCGAAGGCTTTTTCGGCGCCTCCCCAGATCTGACGACCGGGGCAGGCGTCCTGTTTAGGCATTTTAAATCCTTTCAAGATGTGTAAGGGGGTAGTCAAAGGTATTGGAACATGCCCAATGCAGACTTCATTTGAAGATCGGGAATACAAATCTGTACGGCTGTGTCCTGAAGGCTAGGTAGACGGTATTCGTAAAATATTAAGATTTTATAAGGGTAAGGCCGCCAAAATTGTCAATTATATCACAAAAGTAACACAACAGGTTTTGTGTTACCGTTACACAAATGTAACCCAAAAGTAACACATATTTTGAGTAAAGGTGATTTCATAATGGTTAAATAAATAACCTAAAATAATGCAAGATAAACTTTTCTTTTTTACTGTACCCTTAGGCAGAAAAACACAAAAATACTGCCTATATTTTACTAAGGACAAAATAGCTTTTTAATTTTTCTCGATCTTTGTCGTTCTGGGACAGTTAACGGCATTAAAATAAAAATGTACAGTTACTAATGCACATAAATAGATTAATTATAATATTATTTCAATAGAAGAAAACAATTGGCCGCTGGATAACGTTAGTAAAACAAACTTAACTAATTCGATGCTCAAGAGCCTTTTGTAACAGTTTAACTGAACACTTGGAAGGTTTTCAATATTAAAATGTAAGTACTGCGTTTGTCATACCTACAAAATCACACATTACACATTACTTTCAAAAATCAGTCCAAATACCACTATGTTTGCGGCTTTATATATCTACTGTGTTACGTAACACATACATTTGTGTTACAATAATAAAAAAGTGACATAAATGTAATACAAATGCAACACAAAAGCGAAATTTTTAAAACAATTATAGGTCATATCTCGGTTATTTATTATAATTAGGCCGTAATGGGCGATTTTAAGTATACTTTTGACCTCATTGCTAAATAATTTAATACAATAACATTCAAAAATCTGTTTCTTACCTCAAAAATCACAAATAAAACTTTTTTTATGAACACAACCGCAAAAAGTGACGCGCACTTTATGTTCCTTCACTGGCGAAATAAAAGAACTGGATTTTTTTTTTCAATTGTTTGGATGACAGTGTTGCCGTATTAATACTGTGGTTTGCACTTTGGTAGTTTAAATAGTAGCTTTGGGATAAAAACGTGTCACACAAAAAAAAACGTAACACAAAAGCAAGAGACATTTTTTATTTAAATTATTAATAAAAAATGTTATTTTAAGGATTTTCGCAAAAATATTATTAATATAGCAGAGGTCTATCATCTATTTCTTCGACGGTATACCTATAATTCAGGTATACTCAACAATTTATTGAATATTTTAACCATAAGAAACTGCAACAAAAAACGACAAAAAGTCACACAAAAAAATTGACAATTTTGGCGGCCTTACCCATAAAGATCCTGAACAGGTACCTTTAAAAAACCTTTTACAAGAATTGCTTATACCCTGGATTAAAAAATAGGCTTCTTTTGATCCCGGTATTCCCACGGGAACGGGAACTATTCACCGCGGGTAACACCGCGATCCATTTAATATTCAAGCCATGACAATTATAGTTACTCACAAGAATAGGTGTAGGTACCTATCTTAAACAGACAAATTTATCTAGACAGGAAAGTACATGCACACATGCGGCACTTCCTAAGATAAGATAATGACTAATTATCTTTATCTTGCGCGGTGCGGAGTCAAGGCGCTGACCTCATGATAGTTTCAGATGCAATGTTGCATTATTTTCTGCTCAGCACACGTCTTCTGAACTTTCTAATTGAAGATTGGACTTGCCTTGTGGATTATGGATAATGACGTTGATTTGCGATTGCATTTCGCAATATTATGTCAGAGTAGTATGATAACAAAGGTTTAGAAATATGATTCATGATTGTCTACGTTATACCACAGATAAAATAATACAAAGTTAAAAGTAGCTACAGTATCCTCAACAAGTCATGTTTTTAGGTAAAGGTTTTGTGGTTTGGGAAACTTGGCACACCAGTTTTTTTAGGCATGTGGAACGTTTGTTTTAACTAGTAGTTCGCCCCGAACGAGATCTCGTGCACCGTTGGTTGGTGGTTTATTTTGTTCTCACTTGCTTCGACTACCCCATTTACGTCACTGTTGAGTTGACTATGAAATTTTGCTGCTAGATCTCTACATTTTAATCAAATTTAAAATACCAGTGATCGTATTTTGATTTTTGATACGCAACCATGCAAAAATATACTAATTATTTCAAATATAGATTCTGATTAAAAACTCCATGAATTTAGAACTTAGGCTAAATTCGATTAACGGTTCGACAGTTCGTAGTGCCGGGACATACAAACATACAAAAACGCTGACAAACATATTGTCAGCGTTTTTGTATAATTCTTAAATTAAGATTTTGTTAATCCTTTCGTTTACGTGGGTGCCACTTTTTTGTGCCAGCAAAAGTAACGGCACGGCCCTCCTTTGTGTCTACCTACCTAGACACAAAGGAGTAAGAAATGTTGTTATCTAACGCTCTAAAACTTCTAGAACTACCTAAGCCTAAAGTTAAGTAGGTACACAACACAGCTATTGCGTGCCACATCTTTAATGAGGACGTAGCTTTACAGGCGCAAGTTTAACCGCACATAAAGCATGAAACAGCCGCGCTAATTAAACCACACATCAGGGCACGTCGCGATTACTAATGTGAATAACTTTGTTTAGTCATTTACTTGCTGGAACTTTCATGAAGTTTGAAACTTGGCATTTTCTTTATCTTGAAGAAGTTTAAACTCTGCTCGCTATTGTACCTTCTCTTTCATTATCATGTCACAGCGGTAAACATTATCAAGATTCTTAAAGTCCTTACTATGCTTGGTTTAATAATTTTTTTGAGACTTTCTAAAAACCATTTTTCATTTTTACACATCTATGCAATCTTCAAATTAGTCAAAGACATAAAGATTAATCAGGACGAGACAATTTTACGTTTAGGTACCCTACCTATTGTTTTTTTTTTATTAAACTAGCACTATATTAGGTAGTATACTGTTTGGTATTGTAATGACATCTGTCTCTTAGAAACGTGCAAACAGGCACTTAGCATTTTAAAAAATAAACTAAAGAAATCACTTCATAGAATGGCAATAAAAAAGAATTAAGTTCTCAATAGATGAGGCTACACTAACACCGCGTGATAATTCTAAAATAATTCTTAATTTTTGAGAAAAAAAATCGTCAACATCTATTAAAAACATCGAAATCGACCTTTTCTATTTGAACTGTTTATGAATTTTCGTTGTCGTTATTGAAAATATTTTTTGACAAATCGTGAGTCAAAATGGTAAACAACACATTCACCGTGAATGTTTTTTACTAATTAAAACCAAAAAGCATTAATCTGAGTTATATATCATTAATTTTTTTAGCAGAATTTGTTCCCCGCCGCCATAAATGATTTTTCTTTCTTTCTTTCTTTCTTATACATACATTTTAGTATGAAGCAGTAGCCTGACGTAATTCGCTTTATAATAGAATACACGCTGCAGAAATATTTAGTATCCTCTGGGTTTCCAAAGTGACCGCACGTCCGTCATAGATCACGCCGAGCTTCTTTTGTTTACTTTGGACTAGAAAAAGGGTGGGTCGAGAGTGTCGGATACTAATTTGAACCTATTCATCGAGCAAGTAAATGAACTAGGTACGTGACTTTTACTTTGTAGTATTTTTTTATTTTTAATAATTTATCAAACCCTAACTAATTTTAACTAGGTATATAGGTTCGAGATATATCGTAACTTTTTTTTTACCCATTTCAGAGAGATATGGGAAAACGTAGAGAAAATTATTATAAACACAAAAAAAATAAAGGAAGATTTAAAATAATGCAGTAAGTACCTACCTAGACCTACCTATAATGCTACTCAGCTTACCGTATCAATAATATTGTTGTGTTTTACCTTTTTTTATATACTTACCTAAGCAACTTATTTCAAATAAAGGTTTTTATTACTATTCATGAATTTATGAATGCACCGCATAAGTTCTCTTCACCTCGGTACCAAGCATTCAAATGGCATTTAACACGAAGTAGCCACTAACGTACCTATACAATAAAGTAATTTATAAAAAACCCAATACATTTTATAAGCCGCCTTGAATTAAAAAAGAAGAGAATGCGTCCAAAAACCAAACCCATCCGTAAAACCAATCCTTCAAAACCAGAAAATTGTATGGACAAAGACTATGAACATTTCTGCCAGAAACCAGACTTAAATGAAATTGATTTTGAATTTGCAAAAAATTGAAAATTGAAAAAACTTACCCTCACTGAATTAGAAAGAAAAGATCTGGAAAGAAGGACTGTCTTGCAATCAGACTCCATGGAATGGATACAAGAAAGACGACAGCGACAGCGAAACGCAATCCAACAGGACATCTGATGATAAATATCAATCATGACTGGTATTATAAAGTCCAAGGGCAGCTCCATATCACACAAAAAAGTGAACGAATTTTTATGGTTTGGACCAGTGTAGACATAAAAGTTAAAACAATTGAAAAAGATGATGATTTCTGGTAAAAAATATTTATGGAAGAAAAATTAAAAATTTACCTTGGTTGTATGCTCCCGGAAATAATAGAATCTAGATTAGATAGAAAAATGGAAATAAGGGAGGGAGGGGGGGAAATAATGGAAATAAGTTGATGGAGGCGATAAAAAATAGAGAATCTATACGCGAAACAAAGAAACGGAAGAAAGAAAATGTATGCGAAATTAATAATAAAAACAAAAATAAACAAATAAAACCAGATTAAAACCTGGTAGAACAAGATTTTTTTACCAGGTTAGAACCTGCGTAGAACAAGCGATCGCGCTTAAGCCGATCTGCCTGACCACTAGGCTACGGAACATTCACGCTATAGCTTTTAACTTTAAGTGTGGTTAAAAACTGTAAAATATATAAAAACTATTAAATAGGTACCGGAGTACCTACTGTAAATAAGTTTAATTCGTTTTAATCTGTACATTATATTTCATGTTTGTATTAATTATAAATAAATGATTTTGATGTGTAACTTGTGCGAAACATCGAAAGTGTAGGTAAGCATTTGTGTGAGTAGAAAGAGTCAATGTAGGCGTTTTATCAGAAATTCCCACGCTCAAGGATTGCAGGCTTAAGTACCTACCTACCTAAGTTGGCGAAATGACATTCGAAAAGGTAGGTACTTACCTACATAAAATAGATATTGGTGTCAATTCAGATGTCGCCAAAACTACACTAAACTAAATTTTAAACTAAACTTGTTAAAACTAAATTTTGACTTTTATGTGAATATGTAGTTTTGGCAAGTACTGAACCTTACCCATCTTTTAGTATAGCTTTATCAGACGGACAGACACTACTATGATTCGCTTCACCGAGACCATAAAAAAGGTGTTTAAGAAGGGTTTTACAGCCTCCAATTCAGCTCTTATCACGTTATACGCACGCTCAGGAAATATACGAACAATAAAGCAGCAATGGCCGCTAGATGGCGCTCCACGCGCTACCCGTAAACCTGCCACCTGCGACTACATAAATTCCCAAATCATTTGTGTGATTGTCGGGGCTGACAGACGGGCTACAATTTATTGCCACCAATCGTGCTGTGAATCCCCATCAGCGTTGCCAGATGCCCCGATTGGAAAATTGAATGTCCGCGCGGGACATTAATTAACTTACATCTTTTGACCTCTGAAGAGTCAACCATCAACTTTACCTTCGTTTGCTTGTCATCAAGTTGTCTACAATAAATCATTGAGGCACATAGTCTACGTATAGTCTATTCAAGATTATTAAAATAATAGCGTGATAATAATCATTATGTTCATTTATTACATCAGACAATATTGAATCATATTTAAAAATATTAACGGGACTTAATCGCGTATTGAAATCAATATTATTTATTTACCTCGACGTTCAAGTCGCGATAGTTTAAAAAGTTTTATAATATTGAATCAAATGATAATATTTAAAACTCGCTAATGGATAAAAATTGTTGTGTAATCTTGCCCGTCTGCCCTCCCCACGACCCTCTACGGGAGGTGTATGATGTAATACCTCCCAGACTCCCGGCAATATTGACGACTCACATACCTCGGTGATAAGATTCTTCCAATTGAGGGGTGTGAAGTTATGATCGTGAGGTTTATTTAGAAAATATCGAGCTAACAAACTCTTTGTCACGTCAGCGTTTTGTAAGCCCACCGTGAAACATGCCAACTTTGCCAGCATTTTTCAAATAATTTCAATTTTTGGATAATTTTTCTATGGGAACGTAAGTATTTTCTTTTAGCATCTGCAATTAAAAGATAATGAGCATGTATTATTTTATCAGATTTTATTATTCATCAATATTTAATTAAGTATTTTATTCATTTTGATGGCGGGCAAAGTTATCTGGACTTTTTGCCAACATTACCCACATTGATTTTTGACGCAACTAAGGCCTCTATACAGATGGCACAAAGTGCAATACAAGAATTTTGGCAAAAATGGCGTTTACTTTATAAATGAAAACGATACCATGAAAGGTTTCCTACCAAAGTGGCTGGGCAAAGTTACCCTAACTTTTTTCCTCTTTTTCATACAAACCGCATTTCGCTTTTTAAAAGTACTAGGGTTGGCACATCTCAGTAAACTGATCTTAACGTATTTTTCTTCTTTTCTGCAAAGTATTGTAATTCGCTTTTAAATTTTAAGCAGGAATTCACATTTTACCAACTTCCTTGAAGTTTAGGCCAATATAATCTACTTATTCCGATCACTGGTAATACTATAATAGGTACTATAGAATAATAAAAATAATAAGTTTCGTAAGTGCCAACCCTAAGCTTATTTTGATGGCGGGTAATGTTGTCAGTAGTAGATCGCAACATCACTGGGTAACTTTACCCACCATTATAACTTTAGTTTTAAAAGACCTTCAGCAATGATAATAAAATACAATACTCTTATAGTGTTTTTGTATAACATATTATAAATTAAACTAACCTGTGTTTTCGCCATCACGCACAATTAACTTTAGAACTTGTACTAAAATTTGCCCGCGAAAATACGCACCACATTCTACAAGTTCTAAAAAGTGACTGAGTGAAGTTAGCGACACACCTGATAGACTGTGTTACTAGACACATAACCTACTTTCTATCTAAGTCAATAAATGTTACTATAGTATTCCGAAACTTTTGGAATTTAAAGATTTGCTTGAAAATTGATTTTCGGGCAAAGATACCCTTGGTGGCAAAGTTGGCATGTTTCACGGCACGTTATTATTTGAGTCCTTTTAACGCGGCCGCTTAATTTAGAATGTTACTCAAAAGTTACCCAGGTAAATGATAGGTAAAAAAGATCACGTCATAAATTCGGCTGAAGTTTAAGAGTATTAAGGATCACAGGTGAGCGGCTGACTGACTGACTCTGACTCTGGCACCTAGGTACATACCTACTAACAAAAATAAATCAAAATTTTCGAATAATTTACCAAAGTTGGGTGGGAGACACTAGGTATAGTTTCAGACAGAATGAGAGGAAACATAGCACACACTGTTATTCAATAACCTAGGCAGATGACCTGATTCATAGTAAATATAGTAATCGAACAGCATTTATTGTCATCCCGTCATAGCCAGACATGTTGGAGCCTGTCGCGGACTCGCGCTCGTAGGCAATAGTTGTGCAATACCTACACTACATGCGTGTGCAAGTGAACGCGTGACGATTAGCAGCTAGGTACCTAGTATTGGCACAACTGTTAGTGACTAATTTACATTTTTCACGACAATTTCCGGTGAATCATCAAAGAAAGGGAATTGACTGTTAAGTCTCAGAATAGAGAAAAAAATGTTAAGTTCTCGAAGCTTCTGAAATTGTGATGTAAACTTTAAAATTATGTTGCTAGACACATTGGTGTCAATCCAGATGTCGCCAAAACTAAATTAAACTAATTTGACAGCACCAAAAATGTTGCCGTCCCTTTCATAACAATCTACAATAAAAAGGATGGCATCAATTTTAGTGGGTGCTGTCTTACTTATTTTTTTTTGCGACATCTGAATTGACACATTGTATAAGTAATACATTGTCATGAAGTTCCTGTGAGTAGGTATTCTTCGAAATTAAAGTCTGTTCTGTCAGTCTTTTACTTTGTAAGGGTAGATTTATAAGTACCTACCTACTTAAGTACTAAGTACCTAACCTACCTTACCTATAAGTTTGCTGTGTGGATTTGTGAAGGTAGGTAGGTAGGTACCTACTTACTTTTTTGTAATAAGTAAGTATAAGTACCTACCTACTTACCTACACAAATAAAATGTAAGTACCTACAAAATGATAATGATAATCAATAAGTAGGCTTACTTAAGTACCTAAATTTGGTTCTTATCTTTTTTCAAATATGAGGAACAATAAACACGACATTATTCCAGTTTTATTTATCTCTGTCAAACAATATCGTACGATTCTGTATAAGCTAGATAGTGTTCTAGGCCAGTAGGTATGTGTACTAAAACAAAGTTATCGTACCTACCTATCACTTAGTAAGTAGGTAGGTACCTTGGTTATTAGAAAAAATACATAAGTACCTACCTAATAGTTCGGTTAGTATATAGTAGCTTGGTTTGAAAAGAATAATAAATACTAAGTAAGTTACCTACCCTACTTATAAGTAGGTAGGTAAGTAGGTAAGTTACTTTGTCCTGGTGATAGAAATATAGGTACTTAGGTACGTAGTCGATTAGGCTTTTGGCTTAAGAGCCTTATGCAATATACCGGTTAGAAGTCCTTATTTATCTCAGAATATGTGAAAGCTACCTACCTACCACCTTAATATTTGGGGAAATGATATTACTTCAATCTTTTATCTTGGATTTTTAATTTTAGAAAACACGATTGGTAAACATTTTCTCGATAATCAAAATTTTTGAAAAATACATGTTATGTACTTACACAATACATTTTGCTATTTATCTCAGGAACATCACACTATTTTTGTTGGGTTTTTGTTTCGTCAAAAAACCTTAACTTATTTTTATAGAATTATGTTTTTATTTTGTCGATTGGTTGTCTAATTAACTTGTAATTAGGTCAAACAGTTTTGGCGCTTACGTCGATAGAAAATACGTAGCGTGTTGAATCGCTCCTTACTTCTCACTCACGAGAAAACCATAACTCGTCGTCCCGCTCAACGCTCTGTTTCCTTCCAGTCGGCTACGGCATTCTGAGCGGGCCAGACCTGTGCTTGTTGTGTGCGCGTGCGTTCTTAAATTTGACATTAAAATTGTTTAAGGCGGCTGTCTAAGACAAAACGCGAAGTCGAAGTGTTTTTGGATTCATTTTCTGACTAAAATTGAGTACTTATGTGAAGCTTTGACATTAATTATATCCAATAACATATTCCTGAACTATTTTATGAAGGTCTTTAAATCCCGTTATAAGTAGTTATCACTCAAAACAACTTTCAAGGATCAATATATTTTGCACTTAGGGCACATTTTTCTCAGGTGTGCCTTATTTGTTTAGTAGCAAAGTTTGCACAGTTATTCATAAAATAAATAATTTATTTTTTGAAGGTGCCAATTCTTTGTAATAGTAATCAGAAATAGGTATTTCAAAGGTTGATACCATATGCGCCTACTCAAAAATATTCTTCCACTGTAGTTTTTGGCAGGCGTTTGATTTTATTAGCGCTTCGCTGGAACACATTTTTACAAATAGCGACTCAAGGCACCACAGAACAAAGTGCAAATTCGGCTCGCACAAGCCAAAAATCGCTATTTTCTTTCTAACGTGTAACTCTCTCTCTCTGTCTATTATAACGTGCGCCTTCTTCGCGAGTATGGGTCCGTTCAATTTATATTATCTTTGGTTCAATCAATCAAGCCGTTTTCGTTCGAATTTCTTCTAGTTGCGTTAGTTTATTCTGAATTGTGTGTGCTGTGTGTGTGTACCTAAGTACCTATACTATTTCAAAATGAGGAAAAAGCCAAGATTGTCCATAAAGTTGTTGCGTAAACGTATTTCACGCTATGCAAATAAAGTAAAAGCGCTAAAAGCGGAGCAAATGCGTAATGCAATAGGGTAAGTATAAGTAAGCATACCTATACCCACAAAAATTCATAAGTAGGTAGTCAAACTAGTAAAGTAGTAAATTACAAAAAATTATAAATAGGTAGGTATACTTAGGCGGTTCTCACACTGGCGGCGCACCCGCATGCGTTGTGCAGATCTGCAGATATTATCACTGTTAATCACGCGCGTCGATGCATAGTCAGTGCGTTGTTCGTTGTACTCGTACTATGCGTGTTTTATATACTTACAAATTGAGATATGTACCTACCTACTTGCATACAATATTTAAATCTGCAGCGGGATGCGTCGCGTGTGATAACTAACCTTGCCTCTAAAGCACTGTTATAATAAGAAACATACCTACTTACTTTTATTAGGTTTTTTTATTAGGTTTATTAGGTCTTTTTGACGACCTCTGTGGCACAGTGGGCAAAAGCCCGCCTGAGACGCTGAGGTTGCGGGTTCGATCCCCGCTACGGGACAAATGTTTGTATGATCTGCAAATATTTGTTTCGTGTCTGGTTGTTTTCTATGTAAGTATAATATGTATGTATTTACAAAAAAAAATGTATCTATGTAGTATATCAGTCATCTGGTTACCATAACACAAGCATTAAAATGCTTAGCTTGGGACTAGATGACGCTGTATGGAATGTCCAGGGATATTTATTTATTTATTTATTAGGTAGGTATATATAGTAGGTACTCGTACTTACCTATGTAATTTGTGTTATTGAAAATAATATTCGTGTTTTCAGGCAATTTCAAAACATTGCGTCTACATCCAATAATACGAATTCTGTCACACATAGTGATGCCAGCACGGACAAAGAAACATACGACCTGTAAGTGTTCTACCTACCTATTTTAATATTTTTTAAATAAAATGTGCGTCCTTAGATATTATTATTATTAATATCTTGGCCGCCGAAAGGGACAGAGAGATATACTACACCGGCATACGGTAAGGGACAACATTTTTATGCTCCGTCTCTTTTTTTCACAAGAATCTTTGTAGGTATATCCATTTGTCTCTTTTGGTTTTGAGTGACTGAAATGAAAAGGAACATGTCCAGCGGTCTTCAGTCTATCTATAGTTTTCTTTGTCTACGCTGTAATGAGTGCCACCTTACGTCAGAGTACGACAACTCCGGCCGCCAAACGGTCGAAACGATTGGCCCGACCCATCACCTTAAGTGTGTGCCATAACGCCGAGGAATGAGCGGGAGAGCGAATAATGTTTTTACTCGTGAGTGAGAAGCGCAGAACGATAGACACGCAACATAATTTATAGCGAAAAAACAGTTTTTATTTAATTACAAGTTAATTAAACAAGCAATCGAAAAATTAAAAAACTAGAACTAAAGAAATACTTCTAGGCTATTTGTCAAAACATAAAACCAACAAAAATAACGTTCTGTTCCTGAGATAAATAGCAAACTGAGTGAAAAACATGTATTTTTCAAAAAAATATATGATCGAGAAAACTTTTACCAATCGTGTTTCTAAAAAACCATAACGCAAGATAAAAGTTCAAAGTATCATTTCCCTAAATATCGTCGCTGTAGTTGGAAAACTAAATAACTAACACATTTTGCCAAATCGACTTTATTGCACCTTCATAAAGTCCAATTCAAGCTGCATCTTTCTGTGTTACTAAAGTTTTGATATCATATTTCAATAAAAAAATAAATAAAAATGAACCTGCCAAGACGTCAAAGATGGAAAAATGAATTTTGAAGTAATGATAAAAAAATAGCGAAGGAGAAGTAGTTAACTCGGCAATAAAATAGCTAAGTGTAATTATGCGTTACTTTGCGGCGAATAAAATGCATAAAGTTACTTATTCAGTTTTCCTTCGATACATTTCTACGCTGTACAGGAACAATGCAGTTAGGAATAATTAAACAAGAGCATTTATATAATTTTCGTGTAACATGATTGTGTTTATAAGTACCTTTTATTCAATTTTCTACTAAATCTCTCTAACTGTTTGGAATTTTAGATAATGTAAAATTTAATAATATAAGACTTTGTTCAATATTATTGGACCAGCAGAAACACAAAATGAACACAAGCAGAAACACAAATGGTAGAAATTATCGGAAAAAGAGGCAGTATAGAAATTGCTTCATCGAACGATGAAGAGACTTAACACAAATATAATTAATACCACCATTAAGGCATATAGAGGCCCAAAAGTCTATCGTAGAAAAACTTGTACTGGATCTAAACAGTTATTAAAACTTAAAGATGATCACGGAACTACTGTACCTAACTGATCAAAGCCGAATCGTAACCATTGTGAAAGAGTTCTATGGGAAACTTTACGCATCGAATGCAGCAGAACCAAACTCACCTGATGGCGTTAGAGCTCCTCCAATTGAACACCATGACACGGAAATCTTACCACCTATCTTGCCGTGTGAAGTTACAAGAGCTCTCTACGCCATGAAGACAGATAAATCTCCTGGGGAGGATGGAGTTACTATCGAAATACTAAGAGCAGGTGGAACTCCCGTTTTTAAGGTTGTCGTGGAGCTCTTTAACATGGTTTTGTACGAAGCTCGCACACCGGAACAGTGGAAAAATGCAATAGTACACATAATGCACAAAAAAGGTAACATTGCAAAATTGAACAATTACCGTCCAAATAGCTTACTATCACAGGTGTACAAGCTGTTTGCCAAAATTCTCACTATTCGCCTCACACGCCAACTCGATGAAGCTCAACCCGTAGAGCAGGCCGAATTCCGGAGCGGTACCATCGACTATATCCACACGGTAAAGCAGCTGCTGCTGATGGAGAAGTGTCACGAGTATAACAGGCC
Source organism: Xanthorhoe designata (assembly GCA_963582015.1). Lineage (NCBI taxonomy): Eukaryota > Metazoa > Arthropoda > Insecta > Lepidoptera > Geometridae > Xanthorhoe > Xanthorhoe designata. The sequence continues at coordinate 11,606,193 of OY757046.1, forward strand.
CCTTGTTATGGCCTTTGTCGATTACGAGAAGGCCTTCGACAGTGTCGAACATTGGGCCGTGTTCCACGCTCTCCATAGCTGCCATATCGATTCACGTGGATGTGCTCCGGGAGCTGTACACGTCAGCTACTCTGCAAACTCGAGTGCATAGTCTAACGAATCCTGTACTTATTAAGCGAGGAGTGAGACAGGGAGATACTATTTCACCCAAGCTTTTTACAGCAGTTTTAGAAGATGTACACTTAAGATTCGCGGATGATCTTGTTCTTTTTGCAGAGAGCTTCGAAGATCTCCAGCTCATGCTACAACATCTGTATTATGCGTCTTTGGAGGTAGGGCTAAAGATGAATATGTCCAAGACGAAAGTGATGGGAAACCTCTCCGGCACCGCAGTTTCTGCTGTTACAGTTGGAAATGTGAGGTTGGAGATGGTGGAAAAATACATTTATCTTGGACTTACTTTATCTTTTGGCAAGATAAAGTAAGACCATAAGAAAAAGGAGATCTAAAGGCGAGTAGGTACAGCTTGGGTGGGCATTCGGAAAATTCGACGACATTCTAAAATCTGTCAACGTCCCACATGTCTGAAGACCCGTCTATTTAACCAGTGTGTATCGCAGTAGCCATAAAAAAAGAAGTGAAGTGAACCAGTGTGTACTGCCCACCATGACTTACGGTGCCGAGACATGGACCCTCACCCAGGAGGCTGTGTACAAAATGAGGGTTGCTCAGAGGGCCATGGAGCGTGCCATGCTCGGCATTAAGCTTGTAGACCGAGATCCGAAGACGAACCAAGGTCAAGGATGTCGGTATCCGGGCAATGGAACTCAAATGGAGTTGGGCTGGGCACCTGGCAAGACGTGGTGACGACAGGTGGTGTAAAACGTTGACAGAATGGTTGCCGAGGACTGGCAAGAGAAGCGTCGGACGTCCAGCAGCGCGATGGGTCGACGATATTATCAGCGTCGTGGGCCGGCAGTGGATCAGGCAAGCGCAGGACCGGGAGAAATGGCAAGAACGAAGGAGGCCTACACCCAGCAGTGGGAAAGATTGGGCTGCGGATGATGATGATGATGATATTTAAAAACAAAGAACTAATTTTATTAAAATCCTTACCCATGCCATGGGTAGAATAATAGGGAAATAGGAGTCAAATAAATAAATAATAGGTCATATTATTAATTAGATAGTGTAGGAAAATTAAATAAAGGCACTTAATGTTAGCTTTTTTATGTTGTATGGAGAACATTGACGAAGAAGAACTAAACAACTGACATGAAAAAATAAATAAGTGCTTTAAAACTTTAAAACTTTGTTGAGGGAAAATTACATAATCGCTTTTTATTTTTTTTCTTACAAACAAATGAGCTAACGTATAAGACTGTTAGATTGAAAAATAGGTTAAATAACAATCTATAACATAGCAAAAGATGCATAGTAAAAATGTTACCAAATAAAATTTTATAGCCATTTTACACGCAAAAAAATAGTAAATTGCGTTTTTCTCCCGATTTTGGTTTTGTTAGTTATTTAGTTTTCCAACTACAGGGACGATATGAAGGACGTAGCTTTCACATTTATTGAGATAAATAAGGATTTCGACGACTAATTTGCATATGGCACTCTCTTAAGCCTTCAGACGATTAATATCTAGAAGACAGACTAAGGCCATACACAAAATCGTAACCCTGATCCCTAGTACCAAATAGCCTGGAAACTTTAAAACATCAATTTTATCCAAGAAATTTCAATAAGTACCTACTTAGTAGTAGGTAGCAACAATATTCAATACTTATAAAAAAAATTTTAGGTCATTTTAACTTGGATAAAATTGATGTTTAAAGTTTCCAGGCTATCTGATCAGGGTTACGATTTTGTGTATGGCCTTTGTCTGTCTTCTAGATATTAATCGTCTTTGCCTTGTAGGTAATACTTACCTAAGTACATAAATGGTGAAGCATAAAAATAAACTGGGTCCCCGGAAGTTAAAAAAATAAGTATCGGAAGGAAAACTGCCGAAAAATAGGAAAACAAAACAAGGTGCCTATCTATCTATTATATTACAAAATAATGTACAATTAATCCATTTATATCTATCTACCATACCTTCTATACCTACCTACTACTAGTACCTAAGCATCTTAGGTTATCAAATGTACCTACTAGGTTCTTTGACAAAGTTTCATCCCATTCTGAATTTCTGATAGCGCGTGGATTATTTTGTTATTATGATAATCCCGTTACCTAGGTATCAGATTTTACCATAAAGTTTAGGTATTTATAAATTCATCCAATAATCCAACCCCTAGTTCGGTGATTACAGTTGACACCTACCTACCAATTTAGGAAGGTAGGTAAGTACCTACCTACTAGGTACTAAGTACCTACTTAGGTACTAATTTACACAGTTCCTTCCTTCCTATTATTTACGGTGATATGATATCTATAATATAACATACAGTTCACACCTACCTACTGATTTAGGTAGGTAGGTACCTACCTACCTACCTACTACCTACTTATTTTGCACAGTTCTTTCCAACTATGTATTATTTACGGTGATCTAATACCGTGTAGGTACTTACTATTTTTATGTAAGTAAGTACAATATCTGTATTTTTTTCTAATATTTTCTAGATTTTTTTGAAAAACACATACTTAAGTAGGTAAGTAGGTAGGTACATGTTTTGTACACATTTTGCTATTTATCTCAGGAACAGATCCATATTTTCGTTGGGTTTTTGTTTTGTCACAAAACCTAGAAGTATTTCTTTAGTTATGTGTTTTAAATTTTCGATTAATTGTTTCATTAACATTGTAAATAAGTAAAATAGTTTTGGCGCTAGAAAATAGTCGAATCGCTCCGTACTTCTCACTCACGAGAAAACCATAACTCGTCATCTCGCCAGCGTTGCCAGAATGTAACTTTTGTAACATTTTACGTTACTTTTGACCCTCTCATGTTACCTCCATGTTACACGACTCAATATGTTACTTTTGTGTTACTTTTAGGTCATTCAAAATAAACTTTAACTACCAGTTCAAATTAGCTACCCTGTCTCCATTCATTATTATGATGACGTTTTTTCATATTTATTGATGAAAAAGTAAAGGTGAACAGTTAAAATTTATTAATAGGAAGCTAAGTTCTCAATTAATTGTATTTATATTTTAACATGCTGATTTCCTGCAGTCAATTTAATCAATGAACCATAAAGTGTAAAGGTATTAGTTTTTGTGATTTTAAAAAGCATCTAAGTGGAGTGTAGGTAGGTAGGTATACTTATAGTGCAGGGGTGGCCGATCCCGATCGACCAGTCAATCGCAGCTATGAGTCCAGTCGATCGCGGCAAGCAAAACAATACTAAAGTAGTCAATGTAGTCCCAAAACATTTTGAGGATCTGATGAGGATCTTCAGAGTAATGCACAAAATGTACCTCAAGAGAGCAGGAAATTGCTCTCTACTTACTAAATTGAAGTCGGTTTAATAACTTTTTTAATGTTGTCACTTGTATTTATTATAATTCTTCGCTCCACTCGCTTGGTTCAAAGCTCGATTAGCACGCGTTTTATCAGCTTTAGTACATTGCGAACAAATTTTCTTAAAAAAATTTTGCTCGCTTCGCTCGCACTGATTCTACCAATATAGGTATTAACCGACCCCACCATACACAATATCAAGAGCCACATCGCTTTTTTCTTAAAAAAATTTTTGCTCGCTGCGGTCGCATCGATTCTAGCAAAATATTAACCAACCCGACCATACACAATATCAAAAGTCAAGTAGCTTTTTCCTTCAAAAAAAAATTTTGCTCGCTTCGCTCGCATCGTTCCGCGTAATGTGAAAACCGACCATACGCAAAACCACGTTGCTTTTATCTTCTAAACATTTTCCAAATATTATATAAGTTTGTCATGCAAAACTGAAGGTAATGTAACTTTTCTAGTGAAAATGTTACTTTTTGACCTGTCTCATGTTATATTTCACTACCTGCCACTGGCAACACTGCATCTCGCTCGACGCTGTCTCCAGCCAGTTGGCTACGGCATTCTGAGCGGGACGGACCTGTGCTTGTTGTGCGTGCATGAATTTATAATTAAAATTATTTAGATATGTAAGTACCTAAAATGGGAAAGCCAAAAAAGAAACTGGGTTACTCCCGGGTGTATAAAAAATATCGGAAGGAAAACTGCCGAAAATTGGGAAAACAAAACAAGTAAGTAATAAAGGTAATAGTGGCAATTCGGAGTATCGCAAAAGCTAAACCTAACTAACTAAAAATGTTGCCGTCCCTTTCATAGCGATGGGAATAAAAAGGGTGGCAAATGTTAGTTAGTTTAGTTTAGCTTGTGCGACACTCGGAATTGCCACTATTAAAATAATATTTTTCCTACTATTATAAATACTAGCAAGGACGTATCGTCATTGATACTAGCAAGCCTTACTATTATACGTAGCCGTAAGCCAGTCAAAACGCATGATGCGCGATTTGAACTCTAGCACTCGGCTCGGCCGCATTGTCGGTTTTGCTTGCGTAGTACCTACTATTGTAGAAGGGTGAGGGGAAGAGGGGCACGAAATCCATTATCGCAGTGGGGCGTTATGGCACACTCAACGTGGTTGCCTAAACTCGTTATTTGCCCTAAATTATTACACAAATAACTACTTACCTTTTTACCTAATTAGGTAGGTACACTAGGGTACTTTTAATGCGTACCTATATCCTACCTAATATTTACCTATGTTCATAATAATTGTTTAAGTAAGTAGGTAAGTACCTACCTACTTACATAAGTAGCTACTAACGTAAATAAACTACTTAAGTAGGTAGGTAAGTTATTTATTTATTTATTTAAGTAAGTAAGTAGGTACTTACTTACCTAATCTAAAACAGCAAAAGTAGTTTATTCTTCAAAATTAAGTAGGCTTAAGTATATGAAACAATGTAAGACGACAACCGTTGAATATTAATATTGTAAATATCCACCTACCACCTTCCTCACGCGATGTGACGTCACGTCAACACATCTGGGTGCCAGCGTGTCTACGGATCATGCACTACTGTTTACCACTCAAAACTAATATCTAAGTCCTTTGAACAAGACATAAATTCGTATGCAGCTTCCTAACCTTTTATAGGGCAATACGTAACATTTCGCTTAGCAACTTTAAGTTCTATTACCTTTAAATAAGGGTAGGTAAAGTGATGTGCTGACCTATATGCAAGCAATCGGATAAGATAAGTCCACTCCAATTGCCAATGATAGAGGGACTGTTGCTAGGTTGCCTAAATACAAACCGGTTATACTAGATTGGTTTTGCTTGAAACTGATTTTTTCCAGAACGTTATCGCTCTGTTACAAAGATAACTGCATATTAGGTAGGTACTTCCATTGATTATTTTGGAACAATGTTAAGTACTTATCTTAACTACACCTATTAGTATATTAGTGACAATTCTGAGTGTCGCAAAAGCTAAACTAAGCTAACTAAAATTGTTGCCGTCCCTTTCATAGCGATGGGAATAAAAAGGATGGCAATAATTTTAGTTAGCTTAGTTTAGCTTTTGCGACACTCAGAATTGCCACTATTGGGTACTTAAGTAAGTAAGTAAATTTAAATAGAGTGAGTACCTACCTATTTTAATATTACCTAAGTATTACTTACTAACTAAAAAAAATAAAAGAAAAAAAATTTGTAAAGAAAATAAAATTTAACATTTAAAATCTCTAAACGTGTAATTTGACACTTATAGCGGCTTGAGTTTTTATTTCGAAGTGATTTATGAACCATTCTTGCTGTTAAATCGGTTTGGGATCAGCTGACTACCTGTGGATTTAATGGATTTGGTCCAAAAAATTGTAAAACTTTGAAAAATGTTTAGTCTTGCAAAAAACAGTAGCCTTGTTAAAATGAATTTTTTTAAGTAGGTACCTAGATGTAACTCCCGACACTTACTAAGGACACATTTTGAATTTTTGATTATTCATCCCCACTTTCAGATTTGCATTCTACACGCCATTCATTCCTTTCATTTGATACTCAACTTTAGTATACCTACTTACTTACCTAAGTAGGTATATTAAATTTGGAAACGTTCGATTATTCAATTTCACCCCCATAATTTGCAATTTACTTGATTTAATCGATTCTATGTTATTTAATCTATATCTAGGTAAGAAAGAAAGAAAGAAAGAAAGAAAGAAAAATCATTTATTCTTGTAGGACCTCAAGGATCACTTAAGTTTCGTTTTACATGCTAGGTGATTCTACTGCCTGTTCCAACGCGACTCCCTAAGTATAGATCTTGCCACGTAAAAAGAGCGCTGGCTGTCAAACTGCGCAATGGTCGATGATTGCTGGAGGAGTAACGCAGCGCACTTCATACCATTGATTTAGCGAGTACTATTGGTCCGTCAGCGAGTGAACACAGGCGCAAACATACCCCCGCCACTTCCCCGACAGCGCTCTTTTTACGTGGCGCGCGCGACCTATACCTAGGTAGGTACCTATATTCTTGCAAACAAAGGTCGAGATTTTAAGTTCTTTAAAACAGTCTGAGACAACGAAAACAGTGTTTTATGTTCTGAAAAAAATATTGTATGTAGGTACCTTTCATTTTCCTATTCACTTACTGTAACAAACTTGCCTGCTAGTTACGCCGAGCGCTGCGACTTGTCCCGGCTGGCTGACACTTGGCTTGACAGGCCCGGACAACCTGACTGATGATCAGTCGCGCGCTGGCGCTCACGGACTACGGACGTATAATTACGTCAATTTTTTTCTTGATTTCGTGCACAAAATATAATTATTATTTGACGAATCCATCTATTTGTTGCGAGTTATTCACTAATGGCCAATAAACAACGCAAGCCAAAAAAGTCGCTCAAAGCTTTAAAATTAATAAATAAAAGAAATGCATTACAAAAAAAATATAAGTACCTAAGTAAGTAATTTATAATGTTGTTTTATTTAGAGGTAGGTACTTACTTATTGTAAACCTACTAATAGCAAGTAGGTAAGAAATCGTGTTTTTGCTCTTTGGGAATTCAATTCTAAGTTGTAAAATTACCAACTTTGAAATCCAGTATAATCCTCGCTGAGGAGACCACGACGGGACCGTTACTTGACATAACCAATGTCTCCTGTCTGAGACATAAGTTCGCGAGCGAGACCGAGACGGGCTGTCTCGGTCTCGCTCGCGAACTGATGCTTATATTTCCTAAAGTCAAGTACCTAACGGTCGCGGTCTCCGAGGTCTCTCGCGGTCGCGGCGCGAACCACTACCTTTATGCTGCACCGTCCAATAGGACGTGGTCCACGTAATAGAAGTTCGCGGTTTTATCACATTAAAACCGCGAACTTCTATTACGTGGACCACGTTAGCGAATGACTATTACAACTGATAAGCGCCATAAAACTTGAAAAAACTTGTACTGCACTTTTTGTTTCAGGCAAGGACTTGTTTAAAAAAAAGGAAGATTGAATTGAACTTTTCCTTTGCAGAAAAAGGGAGAACGGCGAGAGCTTGGTAAGCTCCCCCCCGCCCCGCGACCCGCTCGACATCGAACTCGGCCCCGGACCCAGCCAGACAGGGGGCAGCACTCCGCGCGTCAACACGTACAACGCACGCGCTGCGCCATCCTACACCATGCCCGAACACGCATCCGCCTCCATCCTCAAAATAAGCGACGAAAAAACCCTCCAACTCATAGACTTATACTACAATGAAGAATGCCTCTGGAACACGAAGTCGGAGGATTACAAGAATAAACAGAGACGAACCATTGCGACTGAAAAAATAGCAGCGATAATGGACCTTCCGAACTTCAAAGCTGCGCATGTAACAGCGAAGTTCAAGAATCTCCGGGACGTCTACAGCCAAGAGCTGAAGAAGGGCAAGCAGATCAGCATGGAGAGTGGAGGTTTGAAAGTATATACTCCAAGGGTCTTCTGGTGGGACAAGATGGACTCGTTCCTCGGACCGCATCTTCAGCCCCGGAAGGAGGAGTCTTTGGTAAGATACAATTCTCTTAATAATCATCAACATCCACAGCCAATTGATACTGCTGGGTGTAGGTCTTTTATCGTAAACACCAGATATGCGCTGTGCCAAGCCAAGAATTGCCCGCAATCTGTCAACGGCAACCGTCACCCGGCTGAATGGACCCAGTCGGCGTCAACCGATAGCTTTTAGTACAGTAAGCGCAATCTAAGTTGACCAGAGTGAACATAGATAATGCGAGTAGCGTCGCACTGCTCGGAAATATCACTATCTCTGTTTCACGTGCTGTCGATACTGCTGGGCGACTGCCCGAAGAGCCTAAGTTCGGCCCGGTCACGTTATATTGCGCTAACTGTATGGTAGACATAGAAACCTACGTACGATGTCGACCAATCCATTCCATCATCGAGTGATACCATAGATCGCCGATCCATCGATTTATAACAGCCCCCCTACTCTATGTATAAGCCAAAAGCGATGCATCGTGACAATCATCGCAGGTCAGCTTATTTTGGTTACTCTTCAGAATTCAGTCTCTACTCTACCAACTTAATGCTCTCCTGCGATTATTGGCACGATGCATCGTTTTCGTTTTGTAGAGTATGTAGAGGTGGACTGTATTAATTGTAGGCTGGTTGGTTGGTTGTAGTGGTGGAATTGGAAACACTTTTAATTTAATTCACACAACAGTTTATTTTATTGCAGCACATCACATTTCGTTACAAGAGTTTTACCATCGACCGTTCGATTTACAAAGTAGAACCATCACTTTTTACTTGTCTATGGCCAAGCAGGCATAGATTATAAAATACGTTTACAGATAATAATACTTAATCAAAAATTGTTAGTTGGTCCTCCAACAGAGTAGACCTACTGTGCTATGCTCTTTTCTTTTCCTGTGTCTTCAGTTCTCTCTTTGTCTTACTGTCGATCGTCAGTAAAATGTAACCGCCATTTTGAAACTCGTTGCTAACCTTGACTTTGTGAGTCAGAATTAGCATTATTTATGTTTATGTAATAGTATAGGTAGGTAGTAGGTACTTAGTACTTTAGTTAGCGGCAGCTGCCGGCTTCATTTATGGTGTAAGAAAAGTAATTGTATGACCCTAAAACTGTTCTATAACGGACGCCGGTTTTCAAACAAATTAGAATAGAATATTATTATTATTATTTTTAGCTGTTAGTGTCCCACTGCTGGGCAATTAAGGCCTCCCCAAGAATAGAATATAAAAAAGTTTATTTTGTGACTTAATAAAATAGAACAAAACATTTATAAAATACTTAACGAATTAAAACGTGTCGTGATGAAATTAATTTATTTTACAAATAATAACGTTTTCAGTTTGACAAATTTATGGCATATTAAAGTACCTACCTACCTACTTATAAAAATATACTTAGGTAGATAATGGGGGCGATTCTGAGTGTCGCAAAAGCTAAACTAAGCTAACTAAAATTATTGCCATCCTTTTTATTCCTATCGCTATGAAAGGGACGGCAACAATTTTAGTTAACTTAGTTTAGCTTTTGTGACACTCCGAATTGCCACTAATGCCTTTACCTTCTTTTCAAATTGATTGCATTCTGCAATTTTATTTTTTTATAGGTCTAAATTAAAATTAAATAAATTTTAATTTAATAATTTTAGAAAGAAACAAATGTCTACCGTTTCCCGGGATACAGTCGTGATCATATATAATTTGAATTTAATAATTTTTAAAATTAAAGATAAAGATAAAGATCATTTATTTGCATAAACATGTGTAAATATGATGATAAAATAAAATATAATAAAATATACGAGACTCTAAAAGATATTTTATCAACAAAATTAATTACTACATATCTAGTGTAGTGACCTTTAAGTTAATCATTATTATCATACGAACATGTTTTGTCTAAGATTATTATTAGTCCGCTAAAACTAAAGATAAATACCTACCTTTCCAAAATAATAAAAATTGCAATTAAACAAAATTAAAATTGTTTTCCTTTTTGTCCGATTTTCCAGACAGATGAGATCGAGACTCAAGAGTGGATGGGGTTCGATATTGCGGGACAGAACCCCGACACGAACTTGGAACCGCCAGCAGACTCCATGGACCCCAAGAGACGCAAGCACACAGCAAAGAGATCCAGAACTGAAGACACAGGAAAAGATAAGAGCATAGCACAGACTTTGAACGACATCCAGTCAAATCTGCAAGTCTTGAGTTCACGTGACGATGATTATACGGAATCGTTCGGGAGATATGTGGCTTCGCTGCTGAGGACCTTGCCAGCTGAGAAGGCACTGGCGCTTCAGCCGCAGATAGTCAGTCTCATCACTGCAGAGATGAATAAGCAGCATGAGATGCCTCAACCAGGGAGTATTATCGGAGTTGAGCTGAAATTGGAACCCGAAACTGATTAATTTTGACTTTCATAACTTCCAAAGGTCTAAAGATCTGCATTCGTTTTGTGGAAAAGAATTTTGTACTAAGTTAGTTATAAGTAGGTAGGTCTTTAATAAATGCTATTCCAGTATGTTTGGTTTAATTGTTTAATGGTCTAAGCTCTGAAGCTTTAATAGTAGGTACTTACCTATATTTAAAAGGTAAGTAAGTAAATACTTAAACTAGTTTTGAAAATCGGTTCTCAATACCTTACCAAAATTAAATTAAAAACAGACACACAGTGGAACACGAAGCTTAAGAATTATGAATTGGGTAACCAATGAATAAATAAGTAGGTACCTACTTACTTATCTACCTAAGTACTTATTATAAAGCATTCAGGACTTTCAGGACTTATTCTGTGCGAACACCAAGAGTTGCAAAACGTACTACAATTACAAACCTAGAAACAAGACATCAAGAAATCTAGTTGAAAGTCTATTCAAAGAATAAGGAAAAATCGCGTGCCAAGATTTGTCTACGTGACTATCCTCACAGCTCCGGAGCGAGACAGAGATAGCGGTAAACAGCTGGTGCGAGCGAGACGGCAAGGGGGGTTAAGGACCGACTACCTGTGTTGTTCTTGCATTGTACATATTGCTATTTTTGTCGGAACAGGTTTACGATATGAGTTTATTATTATTACACGTTAATTTCAATGTCCGTTTCAATCCGGAAGCTAGTAATGGATGTGGGAAAATATTGCCATTATTTTCAATAGGTAGGTAAGAAGGTCTCTGAAGACTCATTTATTATTTTCAAAACGAAAAATCCATTGAGGCTTTACAACGGTTCGAAACCATGACCTAGAAAGATGGGGTGAAGATATCCCCTCGGCCAAAACGGCGTTGAATTGAAAGTCTCGAGACTAAAATTAGTCACAAACTTGACTAAACAGTCTTGTTAGTATAACCAAAGACGATTAATATCTAGAAGACAGACAAAGGCCATACACAAAATCGTAACCCGTACCAGATAGCCTGGAAATTTTAAAACATCAATTTTGATGATGTTAATGCCTCTTTATCCCAAGTCTCAAACTGGTTCACTGCTAATAACTTCTTACTTAATGCCAAAAAAACTAAATGTATTAAATTCACTTTGCCTAACGTGGTTCAGAGACCTACAAAAATTAAATTAAATGGGGAAGCACTTAATCTTGTTGATTCAACTGTTTTCGTCTTACAATTGACTCCAAAGTGCAGTGGGGTCCGCATATTGAAACACTTGCAGGTAGGCTTAGCTCCGCGGCTTATGCAGTGCGTACGATTAGGCAACTTACTGACGAAGGAACAGCTAAGTTAGTATATTTCAGTTACTTCCATAGTGTGATGTCGTATGGTATTTTTCTTTGGGGTAAAGCAGCAGATATTCAAACTATTTTCGTTTTACAAAAGCGAGCTGTCCGTGCCATTTACAAAATGAAACGTCGGGACTCTTTAAGAGAGCGATTTAAAGAAATAAATATTCTTACTGTTTTTTCGCAATATATTTATGTAAACTTATTGCACACTCACAAATATATAAACAACTTTAAAAAAAAAAAAGATGTGCACAAAATTAACACTAGAAATAAAAATAAACTATGTGTGCCTAAATTTAGACTAGAAAAAGTAAACGGTTCTTTTATGGGAAATACTGTACGTTTTTACAATAAACTCCCAATCAACGTAACTAACCTACCGACTCGAAGGTTTAAAACGTACATAAAGAATATTCTTGTAGAGAAAGCGTATTATTCCATTGAGGCTTTTATTAATGATAAAATTACGTGGCCTGATGTCGCTCTGCCCCTCGACGGTTGATGGTATACAATATCTTTACTACCTTGATAAGTAGGTACCTACCACTTAAGTCGGCCAAGTGTAGCGTGTGATGCCAGACAACATTTTGTTAAGGTGTTATCTTGTTAACTTTACAATTACTTCTACTTTTTTTGACATGCCTTACTTTGTTCGACTGGCTTCCCACTGAAGCTTGACTATTTAGATTATTTTAGATTGTTAAGGGATCGCTTTTAAAAAAAAAGCTAGGCCCACACCACCAGGTTCTTGCCTGATTCTTTCCCTGGTGTAGGGAGTCGCGTTGGAACAGGCATTAGAATCACCTAGCATGTAAAACGATACTTAAGTGATCCTTGAGGTCCTACAAGAATAAATTATTTTTCTTTCTTTCTTTCTTTTATCCAAGAAATTTCAATTAAGTATTTTCTAGTTAAAATTACCTAAAAAAAATGTTATATTGAATATTGTTGCTACCTACTACTAAATATTGAAATTTATTGGATAAAATTGATGTTTGGCTATCTGGTACTGCGGGACAGGGTTACGATTTTGTGTATGGCCTTTGTCTGTCTTCTAGATATTAATCGTCTTTGGTAAAACCTTGATTTATTTGGTCTATGGTATAACAAAAAGAAAAAATCGATTAATTTCGGTTTCATGGCAAGTCAGTCAATCAGCTACCTTAAATCTGCTCTTAGAGATACAGTAGTGAGCCTGAGCACGTTACATTTAATTCCAATGTACACAAGCCATTGGACTTTCTTCCGTCATCGCCACAAATACCCGAATCCGATAACGAACACACGTACGCAAACTGTCAAGATGTTTTGACAAAAAGTATTTTGTGACAACTGACGTCATACAGGACATCGCTGAGTTCAGTGCTGTTGCCAATAAGTTGGATTTATTTACAGAAACAAAGATTTGAAACAACATAACGTGAATTAATTAAAAATAATAATCTGGAACTCGAATATTGTTAAATTATGTATTTTTATGTAGGTAAGGTTATGGTGATATATTCTACTACAAAGTTTTGGGTTAATTTCTTGGCCAGTGTTCAAATTCTCTCATCCCACTTCTGATGTTTAGGGTTTGCTAAGTGCCCAGCCTAAGTTTTGAAATGTTCATTATCTACTTAATTTATTTGAGAAAAACGTCAATACGAACCTATTTAAATCTGTAATTCTTCTAAGATTATCATTCTAAAGAAATAGGTAGGTAAGTATTAGGTTCATAATTACTGCACCAGTCAAAGGAAATTGCTGAGCTATATTAGCCAAACCAATTGCATAATTTTTTTAATTGAAAATTCGTAATTTTTTTGTAATTGCAAATTCGTGTTATCTAGTTATGAGTTGGTTGCTTTAGTTATAAGAAGTACCTCAATAAAGTCCATTTCCTTCTAAAATGTCACGTTACTCGGTAGGAATGTAAACATGCTTTCCGCGAGTATTTTTGTTTTGAGGCCAAGAACCGCGTCACTGAGATACGAAGATAATAAACCCGATGATATACTTAAAGTAACTGCTCAATAAAAATACAATAACGCGTTCCTTGGCCTCAAAGCACGACAAATTGTTACTACTTTTTCTAGAATCTAGTACAAGTAATTACGTTAGCACATCGTTCCCGAATGTAAAGTTGATTTTATTTATGATGTAAGTAACTAGTTATTTTAAATTGTTAAAATAAATGGGTTGTAAATTGTAATTTACGTAGGGGTTTTTGATGATACTTTACAATTTTTTAAACAATAATTGACGAAATTACTTGTAGTTTTTCATTGTGACTAAGGATAAGTATTACAAACCACCCAGAAATTCAGCTGATACTAAAATTAAAAACATTGTAACTATTGTTTACTATTTAAATGCTAGAACTAAGCAGGTTCATTTCCTAGGTACTTATACTTTAATAAATAATAAATATCCTGGACATTCCACAAAGCATCATCTAGTCCCAAGCTAAGCATTTTAATGCTTGTGTTATGGTAACCAGATGACTGATATATTACTACATAGGTACTTTGAAGTTCAAAGTACCTATGTATATATCTAAACAGACATTTGGCACATTATTGTCATTGTTCAAAGTTTCAACAATGACAATAATGTGCCAAATGTCTGTTTAGAGTTAGACTGCCTATCTTTAAAAAATTTGAGTATCTACCTACCTAATGTCTGCTGAGGACAGTCGTGAGCCTGTTATAATAGTAAAATTAGACAGAAAACTCATATCTTAGCCTTAGAAGTCAGACACCTTCAAGTGTCGCAGAGCCTTATCAAGATTACAGATTACAACATTACTGATATCGACAACAAAATAAATAATATTGATACAAACAGCATAATATCAGCCAATCACCACACAAACAATAACAAACCTTACTACACGGAGATAGGATACACAGTTGAAGAGATCGCGATAGATGCAATAACGTAACAGCTTATATTTAGCCGGGCGACAATATGTCTGAGAGGCAAATTGTACAGTATAGTAGGTACATATAGGGCATGACATGTGTCGAGTTGAGATGTATAATGTAGGTATAGGATTCTGAGAATCTTTTCTTTGATTATGTCATTTGGCAACAGCACTTGGACTCTGTCCGAACTCTCCGACTACAATGTCGTCAATTCATCATCATTATTTTGGACTCTCACAGTTTCTTCGTTTTAGTCCGTATCAGACGATGTCGACTTTTCGATTGAAAACGTTCTTTTAGCATCCCTTGCAGTTAGTTTCTTGCAATAGCTTAAGGTGCCTGTATGGGTGAAACTAGAGCCACCGCCTATTTTATTTTTAAGTAGGTACGTTGAACAAAGGAATTTAAAAAAAACTGAATGTTCAGTTTGTGAAACCTATACTTAATTTTAATCTTTTTTTAATACTTACCTGTGTAATAGTTTAACTTCGTATAGTTTAGGAAGGTCACCAAACTCTGTTTTCGTTATTCCTCCTAGACGAGATAGAAAGGAAGATCGTAATTCCTTCCTATCTCGTCTTTATTGACCGTGAATTGCGAAGTAGTTAACACTCATCCATTAGTTAACCTATGCATGTTACCTACCTAACTTCAATAACAACCTACCTACATCATAATTAGGTAGGTATATAAAACAAACCAACATAAATAAGTATAAGTAGATATAGATTTGAATTTGAGTAGAAAACACATAAGTACTTAGGTTTCTTTATGTTATAGAATCTAACCTCCAACCTCTATTGACTACGAGTCTACGAGGTCAGGCAGCCTAGGCAACAAGTCTCCAAGTCTAGGTTTTTTCCGATGCCAATTCCACTTTGCTCTATTATATTATATCTGACGCAAGAGTGGCCGCTGTCAGCTGATGCAATATCTTCCATTTCTGCGTGAGCTCCGCCTTTTATGGTCGCAATTGTGATTCATATTAATACTTAATGGAATTAAATTACCTTCTAGTAGGTAATTTTATAAGTACCTATAGGTACATTTTTGGTTTTAAGTATTTACTTAGTTAAAATATTAATTGATTTAATGTAGGTACTTAGGTATATTTTTTAAGTAAGTAGACCTACTACAACAGATAACCTGTAGGTCAGCCGTAAAAATTGTTTTTGGTTCTCTTGCCATACCGATACCTAGGTAAATCTTCTCAGTAAAACATTCCTACTATTTTTAAGTAGGTAAGTAACTAATTTTAAGCCTAGATAATCAATCCTTTTATAAGTCCGTAACAAAGGGTTATAAATATTGGTAGGTAGGTAAGACAGTTTACAAATTCAGTGGATTAATTTTGATATGCGGAACGAACAAAGATTTTCTAAGAATGTGGGCCGAAACTCCGGGCCGAAAACGGAATAATTTGGATTGGGTTACAGTTTTTTGTAACTGACAACTTCAAATTGAATCATGGTTTTTCAAATTGAATTTCACCTTCCTACAGGAGCAATAAAGAAACTACTAGACAAAGTCTAGTTAATAAAAGCTTTTAGGAAAAATACGGTACCTAAGTGCTGAGCTTCTGTGGAACTTTTCCAACAAGTGAAGTCAACAAGCTAAGTAGGTACTCCGATTAAAATAGAATTGAAACAAACAGAATGTAAATTAATTTAAAACGGCAACAATGAACAACAAAGCAAGAAAACAGCTTAGCACAATTAAATGCAAATGCATAAGCAAGTGGGTACGGTTGCAGTAAAAACGGCCGAGTAGACTGTATGACGTCGGGTGGCGTGATCTAGACGAGCTAGTCACCACCACACCCAGTCTGCAAGAACAACTAGAAAATACCAAGCACACTGCTGTTTAATATTGTAAAGAAAACAACTACGATCGAGGAAAACCCGCAATGAATTACATCAACGCTAAAACATCGATTGTTATAATCACTTGGTAAGGAAATGCAAGCGGTTAATTGCATAAAGACACGATCGATAGTTTTAAGTCCATCGATGACTCGGTTAGTAACAACGCTAAAGAATATAAAAAAGCAGCAGTAGATAAGGTACAAGGAAACCGTATCGATAAAGTAATGAAGGTCGCTAGTCGTGTACCGGCGCACGTCGCCAACCCAGATTTGATTGAAGGATATAAAAAACTTAAAAACGAACGCGTACGGGTAATTACGGATGTGCTGTGTGATAGTCTAATGAGTTTTTTGCGCAAGTTTTTTGAACCGAGTAAAATGCGTATGCAGTTAGAAATCGGTTCTTTTGTTCACGAGTGTGTTGCGAGTTGCGACTTGCGTTGCGTAGGCGTGTATTTCTGGATGGACGAATTCAGCTTGTGCACTGCATAAACACAACTGTAATTAATTTTACGGCATTAAAACGGTGCACAAATAATTAAGTTGGAAACCGCCGACATAAATCATGTAGACGCTAATGAAAGCAACGAATTTTAATTGTAAATAAGTTTAATCAATCAAAAAGTAATGTCTATGCAAATAAACAAAAACAATTTTCTCCCGAAACCGAGTTTTGCCGCATAATGTTTGTTTTGATAAATTATCATTGAATAATTTATTTATTATTTTACAGTGTTAAACCACACTTAGGTATTGGCTCATCGGTGCTTTAACCGATACAAAAAATCATCTTACTAATAGTTTCAGGCCTCGGCTTAGAGGGTCCGTAGCCTAGTGGTCAGGCAGCTCGGCTTAAGAGCGATCGCTTGTATCTACGCAGGTTCGAATCCTGCCGGAGCCTTTACATTTTAGTAAGATTTTTCATTTATAATGAAATTATCATTGAGTTTAGCTTATTTGACTACCATCGTAAATGTACAAAATATTGTTATAATCTATGATCTTTTAGACACAAAGTAGTTGCATAAAACATAATATTTTGTGTCCTAGAAATAAAAACTTCTTGAATTTAAAATTTTGAGTATATTAACCGTTGTTCTATTTATAATAATATACTACTCGTAATACCTACATTTGATACTATCAACAAGTTAGGGTTTATTCCAAATATTTCGATAGGTATGTAATTATCATTTTGTATTATAATACCTACTCTTAACACACAGGAACGGGATTAATAACATTAAAATAAATTTGGATTTCAAATGTTTAAATTATAATTATTTCAGAGATAATAATAATCCGTCACTTGTTAGTCTTTGATGTCATTATTTTGATTAGCTAGCCTTGCAGTTGCATGCCGTTTTTCAAAGGGTCGTCGTACTTGCACATCTCTTCCTCAAACAAGATGTTGTTGATCGCTTGCTTTATCCGACACTGCGTCTTATTGTCATGTTTCCTCAGCGTCGATGCTATGTACTCCCCATAAGTATCACAGTCATCCTTCCTCGGAACACTTTCATGCTTCATTGACTTTTGCAATTCCAGGATCTTGCTGTCCACGTAAGCTTTGCTGTACATTTCTTCTGTTTGTGGTGTTTGAAAACTTTGAGCTGGTTGAGGTGTTTGATTTCTTTGAACACATTGATTCATTCGAATGGGTAGTTTCGTCCGAATGAAGTATTGATTAGCTGGATTTCTCTTTCTAGGAAGTCTTTTTTTAATGGTTCTGGTTAGTCTTCTCTTGGTATTGCTCTCATTTGGGAATATTTCGGTGAGGAAGGCCTGAGCTACAGGTTCCTGCTTTATGTCAACTACCGTTTCCTGGTCTTCATCACTGACGTGGGTCGCGTCTGAATGGTTGCTAAAAGACTCTAGTGCTTCTATTTCTTCATATTGTTCGGTTACTGTTTCTGGTTCTTCCTGAAATAATGCAATTTTTTTATTGATACCTACTTCTAATTACTTAGTCATTCTTTGTTAATTTAGCAAGGTTTTAGAGAATGTTTTTCTTTACATTTTAACAACAAATAAGAGATAGCAACTAACAGATTGAGCGCTAATTGAGGAAGCCTATTTTAAGTCCATCATGGCCACGAATAATTTTTAATAAACAACAATAGCAATTATTTACAAAATATTCTTATCACCTAAGCTAGACTAGACACAGCATTATATTTAGGTAGGTATGAACCTGACTTTGTTTTTCAATACAAAATTAAAGTTTTCAGCAAAACACAAAAACAGAGCTGCTGATAATGTCGATAACACGCTGAATAACAAAAACAACGTATATCTCTTGTCAGTTCCGTAACTGGATAGTCTCTGCTCGATAAGGGCGACCTTGTGCTATAATCCACATCACATGCCGAATGTTGAATTTAGACATAATGTACCTAGTACCTACAGAATACGAAAGAAAGAGACATACATTTCCATGAGAGTGGAAGCACTGCGTCAGGCAGCGGAGGTGCGGGTAGAGGAACCAGGTAGAGCGATGACCTTCCTTCAGTTCGGCGAGCTGCAGTACGAGGCCAGCACTGACCTGAGGTCTTACTTGGGATCAACAAAAACGAAGTTTCGTGTCAATTATCGGGTTCCGTTTATGTTAGTGAACTGTTACGAATTCAGTATCCACCAACATAAGGTGACCTCGAAAATTGTCACGAAACTTCGTTTACGTTGATCCCAAGTACGGCCTCCGAACTTCCAGGAAAACACGTCAGCTGGAAGAAGATACATACCACATCTCCTGGAGAGTGGAAGTACTGCGGCAGGAAGCGCAGGTGCGGGTAGATGAACCAGGTAGAGCGCTGGCCTTCTTTCACCTTGGTGCGCTCGCGGCGATACGAGGCCAGCACTGAGCGGAACTTCTTGCGGATGTCGTGGCTGTCGCAAGAGAACACGTCGGCTGGAAGTGAGATTCTGTTATACGAGCTGCAGCAATCAACTCTAATCTACTTCAAAAAAGGAGGAGGTTCTATGTTCCAGTGGGTAGGTATTTTTTATGTTTTTTGTACGTATATTGTTCGATGTTTCCATCAGTTGTGGATTGGTTTTATAATTTTTTTTTGTATGAAAGAGTTTTGTATGATAATCCTGAGGTGGTCCCATAAAAAAAATTAGGATATGACCAGAATCATCTGATTTATAACCAAAAATGCACTTCGAGAGTGTAGAAAATTGCTGTCCTTACATAATTGAAGTCTGTAGGTAATTATAAAATTTTAAATCTTTGTCACGCACGTATTATAATCTACCTATTGTCTATCAAACTTTATGTCAAGTAGCGAACCCTATACCGTCGCTGTCTTATTGACCGCACTCCTAAAATGAAGGGTTCCTTACCTATAGAAGCCCAGGAGGAGTTCTTCGCCTCATGGGAGTGGTAGAACTCGTGGTGTTTGTCCCAGAGCTGCGGCCGCTTCTCATACTCCTTCACCAGCTTCACCACCGCAGACATGGACCAGTCCAGGACATCCCCCATCGTTTATACTGAAAATAGCTTTTAATCCTGTAAAAGTACCTAGGTACCTAGTACCTACCCTAAACTGGCGCCCGCCTATCATAAACTTTTTTTTAATTTATAAGCTTTTTAGTAAACTAAGTACTTAATAGTTTCATTTTGTATAGTTTAGTTAGGTTAGGAGGAATAGCCAGAGGAATAGCCACCAAGTGCAACTTCGCTATTCCTCCTAAACTATACAAAATGAAACTATTACAGGTAGGTACCTATTTAAAAAAAGCTTAATATGATAGGTTTCACAAACGGAACATTCAGTTTTTAAAATTCCTTTGTTCAACGTAACGTAATTTGGTAGGGCAAAAAGGATCACTTCAGATTCGTCTTACATGCTAGGTGATTTGAATGCATGTTCAAACGCGGCTCCCTAAGAAAACTAGAGAAAGAGAGTAGAAAAACTTTCAGGTCATGTAAGTACCTACCTACCTACCTACCTACCTACCTAAGTATTTGTTTCCTCGAGAATCAAACTTGCACCTCAAACGAGAGTTCAACAACAAAACCCCGATACATAAAACCTCTTTAAGATAAAAATAATACTGCTTATAGTCTTTCCAATCGTTTATTTAACTTTTGACAGATCATGCACATAAAGTTTTATAATAATTTTTGATAAAAGGAACTACAGGGAATACTGTACTGTCATGGACGGGATCCGCCCACTTAGAGATGTTTCATTCGTAATTAATGACAACTGGTTTTGAAATAAATCGATTATCGATTATATTAAAACATACAATAAAATTATTGTGATTATTTTTATACCAAATCACGTAAAAACCTTTATTATTTTGCATTAAAATGCCCTAAATGTCTCTGTTGTAATGCATAAATAATTTGCGTAATGAAAACAGTTCCATGGGATCGAATTTATTCGCTGAAAATTAATGAATCTAAAATAATCGTTTAGACTTACTGTAGTTGGTTCAAATAAAAAACATGTGAATGAACTGCGGTACCTACTTGTAATGAAAAGGTGCAAAATGTTGATATTCATAGTAAATAATGAGTGTGTTAAATCGATTAAAACTTCTTCATGAATAAAATCGATCGATAAAATAAATCGAATCGGTAACGGGTCAGGGTATCACTATTTGAGTCAGTATTACAGCTGTCAAAAGTTAAATAAACGGTTGGAACGAGTATAGTAGGTACTAGGTAGGTTAGGTACCAGACTCAAAATTTGACAGACTTCAAATTTTGAATCAATCAGACCTGTAGCATAGAATTTGTTATATCTCTTCATAAACTAGAAAAGAGCATGATCTTCAAATAGTGAGCCAATGTCCTTGAAACATAGCTTAGGGTTACCTAAGTTGTCTCAGAAAGACACACAACTCCACACTGCAAGCATAAACTACCCTTCTTTTTGTCGGAAGTTAAAAATAGAACATTCGCGCGCACAGCAAACGGGCCGCAGATTGTCTGAATAAAAACTTACCGCGTAGCGCGTCTAGAATGTTCTCGTTAGCGAACGTGAACCTTTGTTGCGCTCGGTTCGGGGCACGGCGGCGACTGGCGCGAATCGAATGCCGAGCGAACGCATGCTCGGTCTCGCTCTCGCACAGAGACGCGTGTAGTTCATGCCGAACGAACGATTGCATGTTCGGTCTCTTTCGTACAGACCCGATGTTTTAGCGCGAGCGGTGACCGAGATTTGTATTTCGTGCGGAAACAAGCGAATACTGCGAATTCGAAGCAGCTATTCTGAAAATGTTTCATCGAGTTGAAAGAGTTTGATAATTATAATGAATGAGAAGGTTTTTATTCGTATCGTGTAGGTAACATTTTAGGCAGGTAAGTATTACCTACATACCTAAAAAGTAAGATTACCTACCTACTCCAGTCAAAGGAATTAAAAGTTTTGTCACGTTCCTAGTAAATACTCTAGGTACACCCGATACACACACCCAAATAGCATTTGTAAGTAAAACCCGAACCTACGGGGACAACGAGAAACTACACTGAATATCAAGACCCCTCACACCAAGCAATTACCTTCATAGCAAAGTTCAAAATACACTAGCCACTTAACGCTTCAGCCAGCATTACTGTAGACCTCTGATAACACACAAAATACTCACGAAAAGGGCTCAATTTACACTGGCTATAGCACCAGCAGCCAGACCCTGATATACAAAGATATGTCTTCAGCTCAGAGCTCAAATAAAACTGGCCACTGAAAGAGCGTATCGACCGGTATATCTTGACCTATCAAAGTTGGTTCAACAAAGGGATTGAACGAGCTCTGGGGTCAACACGAATGGTTCCATCCCCTCATTGGACCAAGAGCGCTTCTGAATGAACAAATCCTTAGAGTAAAAAAAAGTGAGCTGGAAATAGAGAGAAATAGGGTAGTTTTATTCAAGAACTACAAAGAAAGAAGTATGATCGTTCATAGTAAGAAAGCATAAAGTAATAGTTTGCTATTATGTTTCTGGCTATAGTTGGTAAGTGAAGGGCAAGTAGGTATTTCTGTTGTGTTGTGTAGGGTAGGACCGGGATAAAGTTAATGAAATTCTATTTGTTCGGCCGCTCTGCTCGACATTGTTAATTTTATAGATTATCCGTAATATATTTAATTAAGATGAATGTCTGAGTTTGTTGCTGACAGAGGTTGGATGCGATAGTTTGTACTGCTTGCTTTAATTAAAATAAATAAATAAATAAATAAATATCCTTGGACATTTCACACGAAAATAGAGTTAGGTAAGTATAGAGTCTTGATGTAGGTATATAAATGTGATGAGTGTCAATCCTAGTGGTAATCTGTGGTCTTCATGGACATAAATTTTATGCTTACTTAGTTTTAAATGTAACGGTCATACGAGTAGGTTAATTCACAAACACATTTATAGAAAGTAGAATATTAATTATTTTATTTACAAAAGATAATTCATTATGTTTTAAGTCATTCAATAAAATCGCCTGATAAGTAAGAAATACCTACTTGTCAGAGATGATTTTTGTAATACCTACCTACTTATTACATTGGTTTTGCATTATAATAATAATAATAATAATAGATCTTTATTCAGACAACACAGTCCACAGAATGGTTAGTAATTAAACATAAGAAATATGGGTAATTAAAACAGATTTCGTTCTCTGGGTGAGTTTCCACACCAGAGGACACGCATAATTATTAGCAATTTCTTTTAGGATGCTGTTGCTGCTCGCACGCACTCTGCTTAGTAGTGAAGCCGTTTTTTTCCGCCAGATGGCGTCAAAAGTGTCCGTGCGCGCATCAGCGAACATGCCTGACGCACTACAGAAGCGTGGGAGCCGCAAGAGCACCCTGAAAGCATTATTGAACTGGACCCGCAGAGCATTGTAAGCCTTTTGAGTATGCTGAAACCACAGATTCGCAGAGTACATGGATGTACAGTACGCCTTAAAGAGAGTAATTTTAACAGGGTCTGTACATCGTGCAAACCTGCGCGCCAGCATATTAGCTCTGACTGACAATACCCTGCGTTCCCGTTCCATGTCGGCATCGTCCTGTAGGATTATACTTTAGTACAATTTGTTAAACTGATAATGATTTTATTAAACAATACTTACCTAGTGATCGAAAAGTAGAATTTAAATAGTATCACGTTGTACCCAAGTACGGTAGACATCAGATATTGATTTTCTGTCAAACTGATCTAAAATATTCATGAAATCCAACAAAAGAAACAGCTTGTCGTAAAGGGTGTCCCAAATCCCCATCCATTTTATAGGTAAGTGAGTAAAAATCAAATGGCACGTAAATAATGCGAGGCGCTTGCGGAGTTCCGACTCATTGTCCAATACTGTCATAACTTAAAAACAATATGGCGGCGAATGAAAGGGACGTGACAAACATCGATATTTATTGGAAAATTGAAAATGGGTTAAAAGAAGTGTGAATGTAAATAATAATTTGTTAGTTACATACTAATTTGTACGCACTAATACTACTAATCACTAATAACGTACTACTAATAATAATTTGTTAGTTACGCTGCAACCACTGAACAGATGATTCTACTAACTTTTAAAAACACGAATAAGCTAGTAAGTAAATTGGTAATAGGTAGATACGATTTTAAATTGTTAAAATAATATTCAAAATTAACATTCTTTAGATAAAAAAATAAATAAGTACTTAAATATCCCTGGACATTCCACACAGCGTCATCTAGTCCAAAGCTAAGCAATTGAATGCTTATTATTCTTTGATAATCAAAGGCACTATAATTATTATGACGAAGATACTAATCCAAAAAGACACTTACCTACATGAATCATCCGTCCTCCAGAAAATAGGTTTTAAATTGAGAAAGCGTGAAATTCAATAGAATTTATGTTAAACTATGAAAGTAACAGGGCACAAAACCTCGCATCTACTCATGGTAAGGTTTATAACCTATAAACCAACCAATCATGAATAGATAACTCATCGACATCAAAAACTATCAGGCCATCCCTACCGTCAAGGCCATCATCATCGTACGCGATTATCCGAGGGTCCCAGAGACCCCACTAAGGGTCTGAGCTATCAGCACCCACACACAATGTCAAGCATTTGTGACGAAAAATTTACGAGACGTTTTTACGATTGCAAAATAGGTGGGACCGAGTTTTACGAGCCACCCTGTATAATGCGAGCCACCCTGTATAAAGGCAGCCTGTATAAGGGAGCGGGATTACTTTCTTTGTCCTTTGTTTGTTAATATCGGGACATGGTTTAGTGGATCCGCCTACTAGGTCGTGGGTTCGAAATTGATGGCTTTTCACGTTATGTTTAAATGTTGCTATAGAATTGGTAAAGTCGTTTGTACTTTAATCCCCGACGATAAAGAGCTGTGTTATAAGTTTGCAGCGTGTAACTGTCTATTTATTATAATATTATGTGTTCTTACTTTTTTATTTCTTTGTTTGCCTGAGTCAGCGTAGTTCTTTATGTATTCTGATCTGAGCGTAGCTCTTGAACGGATGAAAGGATGAACCGATTTTGATTATTCTTTCTTTGTTTTGAAAAAAACTACTCATTTCTCTTGAAGTTCATCAGCTCTTTTCATACAAGTTCTTACTTGGGGCTAGACGATGATGCGTGAAAATTCCAGCATTATTAATTTCACAAAATAAAAGCTTTTCTAGTAAGTAGTTAGGTATACTTTTTTTTGTTTTAGAATAAAAATAAAACTTTTTTCTGATAATCCATTATAACTTGGCTGATCACGCGATTTCGACTTGACGTCACTTTCTGGGACACCCTGTACCTTCCTAGCTTAATTCCTTTCGATGAGAAAGTAAATAAGGTTCATTATAATCTTCATTTAATATTTTATTAGCCTCCTATTATTGTTAAATCATTTATTGACAGCCCCAGCCTCTTCTCGGCTATGCCCTGCAGCATCATTCGAACCCAATACTTAGGTACTTTTATTTAACTGCGTCAAAACAAAGTTTATACCACTACACAATATACAGGCGACTTTAACCTCTATCTCAATGGCTCTCGGCTTTAAATCCCTAGCACTTTTAAATCAGAACGTATTACCTACGTAACAATTTAAAACAACTTTGAAACTCCAAGCCAGCGCATTAAGGTTCTAAATCCTTTACACACCGTGATAGATGTTTATATAGGCATACATCTCTCTATCAATTCATCTATCAATTACTGTAGACAGTACATCACGTCATTACGAACGCAACAAAAAAGTCCACTTCAAATCACGAGGTATATCTACTTCTACGAGTACATCCATATTTGTACAGTACGCGCCGTTTGATGTAGCACGAGATCTGTAGGTATATAAGACGAGCTCAAACGGTGAAAGAAAACATCGAGAGGAAACCCTGTTAATAGACGGTAGAGCTTACCACCAGTACTGACTTCTACAAAATGTGAGCATGGGTTTTTTGGACTTTATTCTGACTGACCTCTTAGGCATCTTCAAGGGAGCATAAAGAGGGGTCTTGGAAGCATAAAGGTCTACTTATGAGAATGTCTACTGTTACTGTTACAGTACCCGACTCTTACAGTCGTGGTGAAGCTTGCTAAGACGCTCTTGATAGATCGTCAAAGTTAAGCAACGTTTTGAGCGGTCACAACTTGGATGGGTGACCGCAAGTGGCATTATCAGCTGAGCGCTTCCGTGCTTAATCACAAACTAGTGTTAAGTTGAAACCGCCGAGACAGAAACAGAATTGAACTCGCACTCTTGCATTTCAGACGAGTTCTCAGCCACCAGAGGTAAAATATTATATTTAAAATGCCATAAGAGCCCCGGTATACTGTACATCAGCATACAATGGCGTCCCACGTCCGCAGAGAATGGCATAGCAACAATGGCAGCGTGGCAACATGGCAGCATGGCAACACCGCTAATAACCTCTAATTACTCGTACAAAGCCCGTCGCCACGCTTGCCGGGTCGGGCCTTTCCTGCCCTGCTTACACCCTGCTGAATTTGGATGGATACTGACGATCAGGAAGGGGGATGACAGTTCTGAATTAGGCACATTTTTTATAGAATGGTAGCGGTTGGCACCGGAGACTGAGACAGGAGACTGCGACAGGAGACCGCGACAGGAGACCGCGACAGGAGACCGCGACCTTTTACTTTACTTTAGGCAATGTATGAATGAACCGGAGACCGAGACAGGTTCATGGTATGAAGGTGTCTCCTGTCTCAGTCTTCAGCGCCAACCACTACCTTAACCATGCCTTGTAGGTACTCAGCAAAACTTTTACTACGTAGTATCTTACGTAATAAAACACTTTATACTCTCGTGGTAATAGGTCGCGCCAAGTAAAAAGAGCGCTGAGGGCAAGTACCTAGTGGGTATGTTTGCGCCTGTGTTCACTCGCTGACGGACCAATAGCACTCGCTAAATCATTGGTATGAAGTGCGCCGCGTTACCTCTCCACCAATCATTGACCACTGCGTAGTTTGACAGCCAGCGCTCTTTTTACGTGGCGCGACCTATACCTACAGTCAAAGCTACAGTGATACCTACAACATTGTGAATTAAAGTGACATACAGTCACTATAGGTCTATGGTTGCTATTAGTCGCCGAAAAAACTGAGAAACGCAGTTTTTTCATTTGGCGTCAGTGTTAGTTGCTAAGGGCTAAGGATTTCTAGATCCGGGTACTGTCAGCCTCCCATGTACCTAGACTAATAACCAGACGACCATCTAGATTCTAGAACGAAGCTGTCTTCCAGGAAACCCTCGGCTTAGCCCTAAGGCCCTAAGTGACACAGAGCTTAGCGACTGGTGAACAAAAACCTGCTTAGCACTAAATGCAGGTAATCCCGTTAGCGCAGGCACTAGGACGGCTTCGAGCTGCAGTTCAGGTGTTGCTGGGGCTCTTGACCTTTGCTACTGGTTCTGTTGCTGTCTAGTTTAAAGGTTTTTAGGGTCTGGACCCTTACCTCTTTAACAGAAAACGATAATATCATGCCAGAAAACTCACCATTTGGTAACTGACTTCAAAAAGGAGGAGGTTGTCTATTCCACTGTATGGTTTTTTTAGTAAAAATTTTAATTTTGCTACATTTTTAGTCATCGTATACTTACCTACATCAAGGTAAGTATACGATGTAACAGTAAACACTTACTAAGTAACTAATAACTAGTTAAAAAAACCGTCAGCTGTCAAAAATCTACAAAAACTTGCTAAAAGCCTCCATGCCCAATGGCGCCAGTAACCGGTTCCAACCGGATTGTACCGGCGTGTTGCTATGGTAGCATCGTAAGTTCTACACTAGGGAAGTTGAGTTGTAATGCACTTTTAAATCTGATGATATTCCAATGATAGTTTTTGAAACTATGATTGTGATAAGTACCTACTTACCTATCCCATTATTTAGATCACCTAAATCAGTACCTATGGGCGATATTTTGAAGAAAGGCCAGATCATTAGTAAGTACTTACTACTGCAAGTCTTAGTGCTCATAAGAACTTACTTACCAACTCTGGTGATAGAGTTTTTACTCACCTAGGAACTTACCTAGGAACTCTTAACCAGCTCTTATGAAACCGTTATAACTTATGACTGAAAGAGATAAATGAGGTATTTTAGAGTTGTATTGTGTCTTATAATCTATGATGTCTAATTTTTTTTTTTTTTTTTTTATTTAACCTATCATGTCCCACTGCTGGGCAAAGGTCTCCCCCTTCAACTTCCACTCTTTGCGCTCCAAGGCAACAGTTTGCCAGTTTGATTCGAATGCATCCAGGTCGTCTCGCCATCTTTTCCTGGGTCTGCCGCGTCGTCTCCGACTGTCTTCGGGCTATGTCTAATTATCTATCGGAAAAAAAATCATCGACGTTGCTGAAGCTGAAACATTGAAGATACCATTATAATCATCATCAACATACCCAGGACGTCCTGTCCCATTATGTTTTTTTCTTCCCAAGTTGGCCGAACAACGGTCTAAAGTAGGTACCTATGTTACAGTAATTTTGTTATTGTTACATAAGAATGTTCGAAGTCTGAAATCCCCCTTATTTAGCATGGAGTTGTCAAATTCGCAAATGTGTATCAAAACATCTCGTTAATACGCTAAGTCAATATTTTTCTACTGCCTCCTCATTACCGCGGGTTCAATAGATGTTTGTTCGACTTTTGAAGGTAAATTTATACCTCTTCGTGCTATTTGGCACAAAAAGCCTAAGCTACATTCATTATCGTGGTCATCGTGGTTTGGACAGGCTAAAAGTTGTAACGTTTTGTCCCGGATGAAAATCTAACCCAGGATAATCGTAAAAAAGTATAAAAAATATAAATCCTTGCGCTTGCGAGTGTGTTTCGAATTTTGATGTTTGTAAAATCATTGTTTCGATTAATTGTGTTGTGATCAATAAGCGAAAATCAACCTTGGAGTAGATAAAGATCATGCAGTGAAATAGCAGTCTTATCTTGATACCACACTAGCGAAAGTTGCTCGGGACATAGAGCTACCAAAATAACCAAACCCGAAACAAATATCTGTAGAACATACAACATTTGTCCCGAGGCGGGAATCGAACCCGCAACCTCCGCGTCTCAGGCGAGCCTTTGCCCACTGCGCCACAGAGGTCGTCCGTCTAAGGCGAGCCTTCGCAAAATATCACTTTAGTTTGCCATTAGTGGCAATTCGGAGTGTCGCAAAAGCTAAACTAAACTAACTAAAATTAATGCCATCCTTTTTATTTCCATCGCTATGAAAGGGACGGCAACATTTTTGGTTAGTTAAGTTTAGCTTTTGCGATACTCCGAATTCCAAATTGTCACTATTATTCTCGTAAATAATTAATTTCTAAACATCAATGCTGATTGGACATAAAGAAACGTAGATACGTTTGTCAACAAAGCAAATTGAACTGAGAAACGATATCGTAATGAATATTAGCAAAAACATGGGTTCATGGAAGCGGCGCCGCAGATCAAAGCATCAATCATCATCATTACTAAGACTTGTAGGAAAACGTTTTCCGTGTAATGAACGCACGCTGTAAACTTTCCTAGCACTTTTTGCGCCTTTGTCGTTAGAGTGGAACAATCGCTGCATCGGGGAAGTGGGGTAAATTATTCCAATGGTACTAATATACAGACTTAATAAATGAAATGAAAAATGAAATATGATCACGACTGTATCCCGGGAGCGGTAAACATTTCTTTCAGATCATTAGGCAATTTTTAGATCTTTCGAAGATGTCTAAGGGGGTAGTCAGAGGTATGTCCAAATACATTCATATTTAGTACATGCCCACTTTTTGCAGAAGTTAACTTTCCTTACGTGACAGGTTGCAAGCCCATCGACGCTATTAGAGAGCTAACTGGTTTCCTCACGTTTTCCTTCACCGTTATAAGCTCGTGCATATAGGTACATTTTTCGATGCGAAAAGTTCATTGATGCACGGCCGGATTCGAACCCACGGCCTTCGGATCGAAAGTCTAGGTACTAATCCACTTGACCAACACGGCTTTTCAGACTTAAGAAATGCATAAGTATTAATATATATTTATGGGTATTTATCGCTATACCTTCATCATAGCGCTTTCATATTGTGTTGATCGCAAAAGTTTAAAAAATGCATATGAAATGCATACAACTTACTTGTCCTATTTATTTATTCAATACAACACAACAAAGTAATTTGTTCATTATTTAACAAGCAAAATCAATGTCATGGTCTTTATTAAAAGCGAACAATTATATTCCTGCAACCTTGGGCCGTGCCGCCGCGTCTAGCAACGACCAGAGGAAAAATAATATAATATCAAATACTACAACTATAATAACATAATTGGCTATTATGAGTCAGTATTCAAGTGATACTCGTGGAAACAACCCGATGATTACAGCACAGATAATATAATACTAAGTATACCTACTAGTAAAGATCAAAGCTAAGCGCGGCCTCCAAACAAATCTAGATTTACAGCCGTGAACGTGGCTTAGTAACAAAATAAAATACTTATAAAACATAAAAATCAACCTTTTTTTGGGGAGAGCAATTTGCTGTAGGTACTTTCGAGGTGCTTCTGTTCATCTAAAGTGTCTTATGCGGGGACCACACATTATAAGTATGAGTGTGGATGGGCATGCAAGTAGAGGAAGGCCGAAGAAAAAGTGGTTTAACTGTGTTAAAAGAGGATTACGAATGTGAGAGGAGTGGATTCAGAGTTCACGAGTGATAGGAGTGAGTGAAAGAAGAAAACATGTTGTGAAGACCCCACCTAGCATGGGATAAGGGCAGGAGAATGATGATGCGGGGACAACACATTGGAGTGTTGGAACGTGTTGGTTCCAACACTCCAATGTGGGGATCGATCTTGGACTGTTATTGGACACAAACGGAGCATTGCCATTGCCCATTCTACTCGTAGCCAATGTTGAAACCAAGTTGAAGCCACTAAGTGCCCGCATTAGCATGGAAGGATAACTTTTGCTCTATGGTACGCACAATCTCACAATCGTGGAAGGAAGGAAAGAAGTAAGGAAGGAATAGAATTTCGTTGGTAAAGAAACCAACGAAATTCTATTCCTTCCTTACTTAGTGGGAAGCTGAAGGTCCTTTAAGTATTATGTATATATATGTCCTATCTTCGAGAAGTTACTATTTTTTGTCTCCAACTTATATTATTTTAAGAGAACATTTAGTATCTTCAACAAAAAATAAGAAGCGATGACTGCTTACTGATATTTAAAAGGCAGTTAAAAAATAAAAGGTGTTAAAATATTCAAGTTCTTGCAGATCCACTCAAGTATTTATGTAAATATTTAATTGACGTTTTACGAGATAAGAAGTTGTTTTAAGAATATAAGATTGGTGGTAATGAGTCTTCTGGGTTAAGCTACGAATAGAAGTGTCGACTAGTCGGTAAAGCCGACTACCCGGCCATTTTCGAAGTCGGTGCCAGCGACTATTCGGCTTTTTAGTTTGTTTAATACCTACTATACTATGTATTTCTGAACAAAACATATTTGGTGTCAGTTAAGTATCAGTTATTCATACATTGATATTTATTTTTGGGTATAATTACAGCATTATAATCAAGAACATAAAATATCCTGGCCTTTTCAAAACTCATGGTTCACGATTAAACATTTTGAACACAATTTTATCACATTTCAATAATTACCAATTGAATATCGATTTGATAAAAGCCTGTGTTTCTGATGCCAATACCTTTTTGTATTCAATTTCCATATCATTTGTATTGTCCTTGTCTGAATGAATAAAATGTCTTGCCATGAGTGAGCGCCCTTATCAGTTACCTGCCATAGCGAACGGTTTGAATGACTGACTGTTTTATCGAACACTCGTCCTTTGTAGCTTTCACGTGTCATGGGCTTCAATGAATAGCCTCTATACTGCCAACTTTGTACCTAATTAATAATTACCTACGTAGGTATGTTTATAAAAACTATTAAGGATGAGGAAATAAGTTTTTCTAGAACTCCTGGAAACCCCTGTTTCAGCACCAGAGTGGATTAGTGAACACCATCGTTGCCAGATTACTTTCAAACAGTCAAACAAGTTTTTTTAACTTTTGAAGTAACAAACTGGTTTTTATCATAGCTTCTCCTCACCACCGAGCAGCTAAGGACAAGAGAATCATGATGATAATTATTTAGCTGGTATTTGTTTAAAATCGAAGTTCTAGTATCAATACTTATGATGGCCGAAGAATAAATCTACATAATAATGTAATGTTTGCGCTAAGAAAGGTTTTTCCACAGACTTTCCCAAACAATGCATCAATAATGATTCAGAACACTTAAAAATTAACAGCCGTCTATAAAACTGTTTTCGTAACGTTTCAATGTCACTGCCGTGAAAAATAAACGCTTATCGTAGAAGTAGGTACAGTAGGTACCTACCGACATGTTATTGTTCAGAATAGTATGAGTCATGGTAGGTCACCTATTACCATTTTCAATTATGTGATAATTGTATCGCATGTTGAAATCAACGTTGTTTTTTGACGGCATGTTGATGTATAGATCGATTTAAAAATTAAAGTCATTTGTCATTAGCTCCATCTATTTGTAAAAGGAACAAATATTTTACACCGATATTTCTTGCTTGAAATACGAGTAGGTACCTAGTTTGTTCGTTCGTTCGGCAATATGAGCAAGTGGCCAACTTTGGAAATACCTAGTCCCTATGTCTACTTTTGTTTTTTTCATTATCATTATTATAATTATTGATTTTGAAAATAAACTACATTAACTTAATTCTAGTGTGGTGGCCATGTCTTTTTAGGACTCTATAGTCTCTCAATAGTCAAGACCGAAACGTCCCTTTGATTTGCTGACTTTGTCATTGCGATTTGTAAGTAGGTACCTAAGGTATATATTTTGTTAAACTCCAAAATGTGTTAAACTCCCATTATCTTGCAAGCCGTCATCATTGTAGAACATCCATTTTACTTTAAGTGCGCATTCAAATGTGTTTCTAACTTGACGCAGCTGTAGAAGTACTAAAATTAACTCTCCCTCAGGTAATGAAGATTTTATAGCATTTTTGTGACTTTTCAAATGTGTTGTACCTACATAAGTTGCTGCGGCTGATATTGCCGGATCGGTGTCATAAGATGTCACTTTTAATGGTTGCTATGCCATCAGGGTTTTAATGGGTTTTGTAACATAGAAATAGTGCAAAGCGTAATATACCTACCAAGTAAATCAAAACTTAGGACTTTCATGATTTTTACACTGTCTGAAGCCAATTTTTGTCGACACTCAATGAGACACTAGTGGCAATTCTGGATGTCGACAAAACTCAACTAAACTAATTTGACAGCACTAAAAATGTTGCCGTCCCTTTCCTAGCGATCGAAATAAAAAGGATGAAAGATAGTATGTTTTTTTTAGGAATGCTCATGATATCTTGTGTACCTTTTACTATTAATACTACTATGTACAAGTAATACAACATCTAGAGTCTGTCCATTAATAAGGCTTCATGTATCGCACTTAAGTCTGATTTCGCAGATACGCCCAAACAGTAGGTTAATAATCTTAATTTTTCTAAACAAAAATCTTTCTTGTGAAAATTGCGTAGCTATCTTGTACTAGTTATGTATGTGTATCGGTTAAGTAGTATTACTTTAGTTACATAATTTTCCACTCAGCGTTGTTTGCGTAGCTTCCTCCATATTTACACGTTTGGCCGGGTTTGCTAACGCGTTTCCACAAGTAAGTAGTTCTCATGGCTTGTGACGTCACTTCCTACTACTCTTCTGGCTCTTATGTAGGTATTCTCTTAATCTCTTTGCTATTAGTATAGTATCCACACCGCAGTTATTTTATGTAGAACGTTTCGAAGCGGTACTGTGTAACATCCGATAGCAAAAAAAACACTAAAGTTCTTACTGCGGGTAACAAAAGTTACCTACGATGTGAAAGCACCATAAAATAAAGTTCATAAGTACTTATTATTTAAAAAGATATAAAAAATGCAAATGTACATATTTATTTAGAAAAAGAAAAATGTAGGAAGAGAAAAGTATAGGTAGGGTCTCTATATTTCTAGTGACTAAACTAAATTGATAATTGATTTTCTCTCTGGTTCTTTATAATGGAGATAATTTTTAGAGAAGTACTTCGAAAAGTTAACGACTGCGCTATTTATCGTATTGTCACTTGTCTACATGGACCTTACCTTCTCGCACTCGTAACATTTACGATCAAAGCAAAAGATAAATTACGCCTTAACCATACAATTAAATTTACTGACATTAAGATCTCATAAACAACAGAAATTTACTCTCTTCATCTTGAAAAATGATGCAATACTTTCCACATCCACAAACCTTATTACAACCTCACAAGGTTTAAATTACTTATTTCTTTTATGCTGAATAACGCGTGTTTGTGCGTATATTGTTCTTGATTCGTATTGTAATACAGTTAAGGTGGAAACTCCCCAAGAGGTTAGACAATAACATAGCATGAGGTGCGTGTGTGGAGTGATGTTTATTCATGACAATGGTGTTCTAATAGTACTGATTGATGGTGTTTGGATGGCTTACGCGAAAACAATGGGTGAACGTGACTCTAATGATGTTAATCAGATTTTTAATAATATTTGGAAAGTCCATCCGCTTGAATATTTATGACACCAATATTTTCATATTTTAATAATGACTGAACTAAATGACTGCCTAACTTAAGGCCTTAAGCTTAAGGCCAAAGATATGAGTACTTACCTAGTTATATAGGTACTCATAATTATGCATCACCTACTTTTACGGAGTATTTACCATATTTTGTGAATTTTGAGTAGGTATCTGAAGAGTTTTTTTGTGATCAAGGTGAAGTAATGGAAAACTCTAAAGTTTACCAATTCAATATTGAAAGAAAGAAAGAACGAAAAATAGTTATTTTGGTAGGACCTCAAGGATCACTTCAGTTTCATCTTACATGCTAGGTGATTCTAATGCCTGTTCCAACGCTGTTATTGCTTAAACTTACATTAAATGACAAATAATACCGAAACAAGAACCTCGCTATTCATAACCAACCATGTTAGTTTCAAATGTGTTAACTTCACAAA
The DNA here is from genome assembly GCA_963582015.1 of Xanthorhoe designata. Classification (NCBI taxonomy): domain Eukaryota; kingdom Metazoa; phylum Arthropoda; class Insecta; order Lepidoptera; family Geometridae; genus Xanthorhoe; species Xanthorhoe designata. The sequence continues at coordinate 11,641,270 of OY757046.1, forward strand.
CAAAATGTTTAAACAGTAGTAAAAGGCGAGATACCTATTATAAAATGTTTAGAAAAACATAAATCTTGTAGGTGTCAATATAATCAAGGACGATTATAATCAATAAATAATTTTTTTTTTTATGATTTCCTATGATAATTTGATTTTGTCCATCCTTTGGTTACCTGGAAGAAGTTTACACAGCGATGAGATCGCCCTTGTTTTTTACTATTTTTATGGTGTGCAATATTCTACTGTTATTTCTAGTACGGCTAAAACTCTAAGCGAGACGAGAATTAGTGTTTTCCCAAAAGGGTAGATTTCATCATTTTCCCGACCTTCCACAAGATGATGCAATGCCTGACGCAACACACGCCGCAATGTGTCGGACTAAGGGTACGCTGGAAACGAGGAAAATAATATGTTTTTATAATAACTTTTAATTGTAGGCTACATGCCATTCATGACTTAGAGCAATTTGCAGCTAATGTTTTCCCAAAACAATGTTTGATTCTGCGAATCGAAAAAGCCATTTTGCAACAATTTATTACTAAACCTCTTATAATTTTTCCTTTATTCCTCTTGTTGATTTGATTAAATATTTTACAGAAAAATATTTCTTAATCCTGTCCATTGCGTTAAGTGCCCATGACGCACATTCGCTGCTGATGTTCAGTGTCCTGCGGTCCAGAAGAGTCGGGGCAGCGAAAATCTAGAATTGTTGTTATAGATAGCCGAGCCATGAAGAAGAGTCATCGACTTTTCTAAGTGAAGCGTTAGTAGGTGCCAATCGATGTACAAACCAGTATATAATAGCATGACAATAATATTTCTACGGAATCTACGGATCAATAGAGAAAAAATTCTCAGATACCTGTGATAATCAGGGCAACTCAACATACACCTTCTCGTATAATGATTTAGGTCCTAGCTTTCTTTTGATGTCCTTCCTCTTAGGTTTAAATAAGCAAGCTTCTGTGGTGACAAAAGTAAGGCTCATAAAAGTAGGTAAAGTCTAAGTCTAAGTAAGTTAATAAACGCTCTAAATCTCAGACATAAAATAGTAAAATTCACGCTCATTACACACAATCAGTATCAATGTGACCGATGCATAAATATCACTGACCGGTTAAAACTGGTTTCAACTGGTCCGATCCACTTATTGTTTGGAGTCATTTTGGACGCTTTCAAGAATAGAAAGATGGAATAATATACGTCATGCTGTGCTAGATAATGGAGCATAGGATCCAAGTGGACTCATCTACATGGGTGTTGTGAGGGGACTTTTTTTGGAGATTTGGGCTGGCATTATTGTGTGAATATTTTGACGTACTTTAGCCATTGTGTTGAAGTAATCTTCTGTGCTACTGAAAAGCAACTCTTTGTTTGGTTGCAATCGGAAAGTTTAATACAATATACATTTAGGTATTAAGCACTATTGTTTTATTGAGCTATGGAATATAATTGACGCTCGGCGCTATACAATCGTCATTTCTCTCCTGCTGCGTGGTTGTAGCGACGACACAAGATCGTATGATAACTGACGAGAGTATACGAACATAAAGCTTTATTTTTATTTCTTATAAAGTTTCTTTCTAGGTTCCCTAATTATATATTTCTTTAGATTACATTTTTTCCAAAGCTAGGTACTGATAAGACCAAGAAAGTAGTAAAGGTAGTTGATTGTGTTTCTGATTCTATATCTACTGGGTATGTGTGTGCAAGATACAAACACTGTAGTCCACTTTAAGCATGGGCTGCCTCTCGACGTTGTATGACCTGTATTATATCATGTGCTAAAGATCAAAAGCGCAAAACTCCGGTAAATTCGGCTCGTCACTTCGTGATTGCGTAAGTTCTTTTGTCAGTGCAATGTATTGTATGCTGGTACATATTCTTGGTTCAGTATGGTAATGTTATTAGAAAGGCAACGGTGGATGAAAGCGAAGCAGGGATTATGTTGAGCGTGATGGAAGAACACGACTTTTTGGAGGGGAGTCACAATGGAGGAAATTTTGTGGAACAAAAATGGTTTTACAAATCATCTGTCTGTTTGTGGTTGGTTGGTGTTTGAAATCATTAGTGGTGGAATTATAAGAGCAATGTACTTACATCTGTCAATGTCATACAATCGCAAGTAATATCAGAGCAATTCTGCACTGCAGTAACAATATAGAGTTACAGCATCGCAGGTAGTCGGAGCTAATGGAGCGAGCTGCATTGCTTCCTAACTTCCTAGGCCGTAACGACGAGGAAGCTATGAGGAAGTTGAGGAAGGTGCTGTCAACCTGTTATGGTAAACCATTAGCATAGAGCCTTGGATTTATTGATGAATCAATGGATCTTTCACACATTCTTAACCATCTTTCAAATTCAGATTCAAGTCGCTGTGTCTACCTAATAAAAATCTGTACTTAGGTATCTTAATGAAAAAAGGCTTTGAATACTCCGACCACCATTAATAGCCATCTTCGAAAGATCTTGCTGCCTACCGTGTCTTGAAGATCTTGATTTTTTAAATTGTTGACAGATTTTTTTTCTAAAATTAATCGAGCTATAAGTAGTTTCAGACAAAGAAACATTATAAAGAGCAAAACTGTAATAGTAAGTATTAAAAATGTCTTTTCCCCTTTTCTAGGGTTTCCCTACCAATCCTGTGACGCTGCTTCCCACGAGCTATTGACGTCATGATTATCAGTTTGTTATTGAAACTTCATTCACTTTAAGTGACGCGAGCGCATCGTACCATCATGTTTTGTGACGTCACAATTAATATAAACAAATCTTAATAGTGACGAAATAGAAGCTATGTCTGTGTCATAAGTGTTATTTGACGACTTTTGACTAAAGCAATAGGACGTTCTTTTCAGAGTTCAAAAATAGTGCATATTCCCTATTTTAATGACATTTAGGTCTGTGGTATTGAAAACAGGGTTAAATTTGTGATTACATTAGTGGCAATTCGGTGTGTCGCAAAAGCTAAACTAAACTAACTAAAATTAATGCCATCCTTTTTAGTCCCATCGCTATGAAAGGGACGGCAACATTTTTGGTTAGTTAAGTGTAGCTTTTGCGATACTCAGAATTGCCACTATTACCTACTGTATCACCAACTGCTTCTCCTGAGGGGTTAGAGACAAAGTCTATTATAAAATCACTTACAATAATTACCCATTTAACAATAGGTACCTTACCTACCAATGTTTAAATTCGTTTAAAGAATCTTTAGCAGTGTTAGAGGCTGAGACTCGTGTAGTCTCTCTAACTTGAAAATAAAATAAAATGTCATATAAAAATACCTAATTATATAAAAAATACTAATTCCTACCTATCCAGGTTTCGTTTCTGTTCAATGAGAAGGAAGGTAAAAGGATACATCTAACGCCATCTGTTGGTCAACTTATAGAAACAAATGATTGTCGTATCAGAGGCTATCAAAGGGAGGGCAGTAACAAGAGGTTTATGTTTACGAGCGGAGGGCTTACGGAGGGTTTACGATCCGGAGCGATTTGACGAATCGCTCCTGGCTTAGGTGTTATTGCGTCTAGTTGAAATGGAAACGGTTCTAAGCCATTTAAAAACGGGATCACAACTGAAACAGGGACGTGTTACGCTCAAATCGAGATGCTTTCCTGAACATTTTATTATGTACCTACATTTAAAGAATCTTTTCTTTGCAGAAGTTAGTAGTGTAGGTGAATCTTCCAATTTTTTTATCAAAAAAGGCCAGTGCTCAGTCGTGGGTTAAATTGGGTTATTGGGTTACCGGATGGATGATGATAAAGATATCTACCTATTCTTACTATCATACTATTTTGCCTGTGTCCCTGTGTGGATGTGAAATTGTTGAGTGCTTGCTATCTTAACTTTTATATTAGAAAAAAAAACCATTTGTATAGGTACTATTGGAATAATCTGGAGGTTGAACTTCCAACAACATGATAGTAGGTAATAAAACTATTTCCCCATTTCATTTCATTCATTGAAACGGAAGAGGTTCATTTAAAATAAATAACTTATAAGGTCACTCGAATGTTTCCCTCCGAGCTATCACCAGGAAAACCACGGTACCTAAACTAATTAGGTACTTACTTACTTACTTGCAACTACACAGCGTCTCGATGCACAGCTACGCGACGAAATGTCCTTGGTTTTCCGAAAAGCGGTGACCGTCAGATCGCGACAGTTAATGTCCATATCCTACATTGTAATCGTAGATCACTGTGATGGAGTTTACAAAGTTCTTAGAACAAAGTTGATGCCTAATGTGATATATAATGTGATTAAAATATGATTTAGTGCTCATTAATACTTTAAGAGCAATTATTATTATTATTATTATGAGCCGTGATGATTCCACTGCTGGGCAAGGGCCTCCCCCCACTCTTTCCACACCTCACGATCCTCGGCAACGAAGAGAGCAATAGGTAGGTAAATCAAATAAAAAAAAATGGTAATAGCTAAGATTTAAAATAGTAGGTATCTATCTTCAAATCAAAAACTTCTATTTAGCATTCATTTCACAATGTCACTCCTTTAAAATTCAAAACTGTTCAAGTTACGACACTCGTTGTGTTACGACACTGACTTCTTGACACCAAGATCAAATAAATAGAAGAGCAGAGAAAATGATTGCGGTGTTTCCGCGACCGTCACAAGACAGCCGCTACTCGCAAACCGAAGGCATTACTAAGAAGGATGAATCAATGTCCCATTGTGCACAAGTCGGTAAACATGTTTACAGGAGGCAGTAGATGAGGCTCCATCGAAACTGACGTAAGCAGCTCTTCCTTTCACTAGGACGTTTAGCACTAGACAACAATATTTTAAAGAATTAGAAAAATAGCGACACAAACAGGTTTGCACCCAGTTTTAGGTGAAAACTGCTGTAAAGTCTCTCTATTTTTCCTAAGCAACATGGCCGATTTTGATGGATTTTGGGCATAAAAGAATGATTTTTCATTTTAGGTAGGTAGTTGGTTCTAGTGTTACCCTGTAGTTGAAATTGAACGACTGTTGGCTTGTTTTCTATATCTATGTACGATCAAAAATTGTCTCGACACATTTTACCTATTAGGTACTTGGCAAATAGAACGGTCTCAAGCACTGCAAATGAGATTGTCGTAGATCTACTTATCTGATTATCCAGTTATCTACCTCATTGAAGATGCATTGAAGCCAGTTGGCAGCTTGTGAAACGGCAACACAGATCGCATCGTTTTTTGTTGAGCAATGACACAAACGTATTACAAAGGATTTATGCCATTCTATCTCAAAGTGTGTTATGGATCACTAAGTATGATAAATAAAAAGGTAACGTTTTATTCTCGGCCAATCTTATTTTGCATTGGTTACACGGCAAGAGGTAATTGGTAGAAATATACATCCAGTCCGTTCACCTCATCAGATCGAAAGGAAGTAATGAAACAGGAAATTTGTTTTGGTCTACAATTTAACGGCGCAATGTGGATGGCATCTCACCGTACTAACTGCAACATTGTCTGGGACTTTACTGCCGATAAATTTGCAGGCATCTATTAGATAGGAGACATGAAATGGCTGATTGGCGTTTGCTAGTCGAGATATTTTATAGGCTTCTTACTTTGCAGAAATGATAATAAAATGGGATATTGTTGTTTCATTTCCTTTTGGCGTCCTGAAATGTAACGTTTGTTTTATACCGAACAAACGAATACAAAGATAATCTCGAACGTATAGGCCCCTGTGTCGATATAAACTACGAATACCATAGTACTATAACAAACACTCAACAAATATTTTGAAGAACACTTTTTTTTAGTGGCAAAGCCTCGTTTTCTGAGTGTAGGGCAAAGATGCCTCCTAACACTGTATAAATAACTTTAATAAATATGTAATTCTCTATGTTTGTTATTTTGGGCTATAAGTCCATTTTGTTACTATGTGTTTAGTTCCGGTCGAATTATTTACTTCGTATTTAATTGTGCTCCAAAAATATCATAGAACTTGTCTACATTGCTCAGTTAAGCCTTTTCCATGTTCATACAAAGTTCATGACCTGAGCTGACCTTTTAAGCAACTATTACCAACACCTACTCCCTTAGTGCCATGGTTATAAGGTTTAGAATATATTGGCAAATGAATAGTTGTTTTTAAAGAGCTCTTGTGTAGTTTTGTGTTGGAAGGTGCTTATTTAAGTTCCGTTATACATTGTGCTTTGTATTGAATTTGATACGTGTAAATACACGTAGCTTTATTTTAATAATTCAGCTTCTATTTCTATAAATAGGTAAGTAATTCTTACGAAAAGGTAATTACATATTTTCATATGTAATAATTTTCATATGAAATTGAAAGTAGTTTATGAACGCGACGCAACGGTGTTAATTTTCGGTCATAAAAAATTTTACTTGTTTGCAAAAAAGAGTAGGGTGACAACCAATTAACTTCTATTTTACAGTAGATTAGTTATGTTGGTTTTGATTAGTTATCTAGACACATTCAAAAGAAAGAGAAAGAACGAGAAATAAGATCTGAGATAACGTCGGCTGTGACAGATATAAGAAACACACAAAAATCTCTCACAATACATAGCATTGGAAGAATGTTATGACGAAATAGGCATTTGCCTCACAGTAACAAAAAAAAGTAGGTACCTACATGGTTTTGTGACTATCATCGCAATATTCTTAATGGTAGCTTATGTTACCGATTTAGCCTTGAGATCCATACTACAATAAAATACTCAGTTGATTGACTATCTCTTTATAAAGTAGTATACAAAGTACGTTATTAATGTATTTGGTTCTCATTTCGTTCATTCGGATAGTTCGTATTAAATAAACCTCGTATTTTATCGGCTGGCAAGCATTGTGCGTGCGCCATTACTGATCACTGCCGTATATTCTGTGTACGCAGTGGCATAATATAATAGTTCGTATATTAGGGTGACTCTACATTCTACAACTTGTAGTTTTAAAGTAGTTTTTAACAGAAACTAAACTACTACATATTTACATAACTGTACAAAATACAATTAGTTTTTAACCAATAGATTCAAATTTGTATTCTAATTCGTTCAATCTCATCCCTTTTATCATATTGATGAATTTTCAAATTTGTATTCTTAGTCCTAAAGTTTATATTTTGTTAAATTGTTATAATTATTTAAGTAAACGTAAGTGTGTGTGTAAAAAATTTAACTTGACCTGCCAATGTTATGCAATGTAACTTTATGGTAAATAAATAATTGAAATTGAAAAAGAAAAGATTAAAAAAACTGAAACAGATGTTTTTATAAATAATGTGGGTACATTTGCCATAATTATATTTTTACAATAATACAGGAAAGAAAAACCATTGAAATTGTTACATTATAATAAAATTAAATCACTATCGCTCAATTCTAAAACGCTATTTTATGTAAGTGGTGCTTATCTTTGATATTTTTTAACGTTTGTTAATACAAATCTGACAAGTTAGACCGTCTCAAATGATCAATTTTTAAATATATAATGTATAAATAGTGTTTCAGTATTCGGACGTGTGTCTACTAATTTATGCTGAATTACGTTTCTCTTCCGTTTCCTCAGGTCTAGAGTTTTGGTCACCAGCTTCAGCACGACGTCTTAAAAGTTAAAAGCTAGTAGGAAAACGTCTTATACGTTCCTTTGCCTTTTCAGGTAGGTATTTTTTAAGTATTTTTAAGCCTTTAAGTATTTTTTATAGTAATTAAACTTAAATATACGATTAGGTATTATAATTTTCTTCACAGCGTGGTCACCTTAGCGATCGCGATTGCTCGCATCCATTTCCCTTCGGAGCTCATTTTCACATAATGGCTAGAAACTCGCCGGCCCACTAATTGTGCTCATACAATGGCTTGGCAATGGCTTAGCTTGCGTAACTTCAACTTTTGGTGGCTTAATCGTAACTTAGAAACAATGTCTGCGTTTATATTCGTCTTGGGGTTTTATCAGTGAAGTGTTGTATTCATTGGAATCGGAATGGCTTCCAAAGTAGTTTAATTCTTGAACACTTTCCTTTTTGAGAATAGTGTTCGACTAGTCCTTGAAACGACAGAGATTAGAGCCATATTACACACGCTTCGTATCGATTCTCTTTCTACCATCGCTAATCCTATAATTCGACACTTCTTCTGACGTGACTGATCTCCGAATGCCAAATCCTATAGGTACATTTTTTCTGTTAGCAAAAGCGATTGTAGAAGCAATATGGCAGGTCAGAATCAAGTCATTTTGGTAGCCTGGAACAATTTATGACTTTATTGGCCCCAATTAACCCCTAGATATGAAACATCTACCTTTATGAACAGCACCATAAAAAAGACACAAAAACAAACAGCAGGCAATTATCCAGTCAATAATATAAATCTGTTCCTCTTTGTTCCAAAGTAAAATTTAGATTAAACGCAATAAAACCCGGTGATTGCTATGGAACGTAATATTTTGTTTTATCACAGCAATCTGTGGGTACGATGGATATTTGCACGATGTGTCCTGGCTTCTATGTCATACATCCACATGACGAGAAGAGTACCTACTGCACTGCTCCTCAAATACATGGAGATATTGAGTATGAACAATTATGTATGATGTTTGGATTGAAGTGGGCTCAATAGCCCACAATCCCAATTGAGTTAGAACCGTTGTAGTCGAGTGGCTTTTGATATCAAAGTTTTGGATTCCAGCCGGACATCGTAGGATTTTTTAAGTACCTATATTATGGTGAAATTAAAAAAATATATACGGTGAAATTGAGAAACCTCTTTATTGAATTCGGTTAAAAATATCTTGAGGAGAACTAAAACTAACAAAAAACTAAAACTAACTAAGAGATTAAACTATAGACTAGTATTAGACGATCTAACAGTTAGAATATCTGTGCTATGAACAGGTTTACTCAGCACCTGTTCCATCATTTATATGAAATAAAATGGTACATGTAGGTACTAACTTAATTGTTTCCTCACAAGTTTTTCAGTCATTCTTTCCGTGATCGTGAAATCCATTGATGTCAAAATTTCAAACCAGATTTTAAATTTCTGAGAACTTTTGGAAAATGGAAGTAATTCCCACATCTGCAAGGCAGCTCACGTTCTATATTGTTATTCTAAGGCTGTCATACATCCATGGGCATTGGACAATTACCTACTTGATTTTATTGGGTCCATAAATTATGACGGTTAAAAAGATAAAAGCTGTCTCTTTGTTGTCATTCGTAGGTGGCATAACGGGTGGAATGTTACGAAATGTTACGAAGGGAAATTAATCGTTTGTTTACTGGGGGACGTGAGGAAGTTGTTCCAACTTCATTTCCATATAAGTAGGTACCTTACTATATGACCGACTAAGAACCTACTTTGGTGACTACTTAATTACCGAAAAAAATGTTAAGCAAACTTTGTATCTTTGTAAGGCGATTACATATCTTTTTGATTACAAGCCTGCTGCATACTTCAGTAACAAAGAATCATTGTTCGTTTTTCAAACCTATTCAACGGACAAGACATACAGACTTCATCGTCAAATATTTGAGATCCATCGGTTTTGAACAAGGTTTTTATGTGATCGATGATGACATTGTGATTTATGATGAGTTTATATCCATTTTCTGGGCAAGCTCGCTTCATTGTCGACATCATCCTGCCTTGGCAATCCTCCTTTTTTACATGGTTTGGAAAAGTTATGTTTTTATGTTGTAGATTAGTTTCTATAAACAAATGTACCAGTATCAATATTATAAGAGTAGGCTCTCAGAAAAATCGTTGCGTATAATGTCTACGAAAAGTTGGCACGCATCTTCGAAACAAAGCAAAAGTTAGCAAGTTATGAGCCATAGACAGAAACAAAAGTCCAAATTAAAAGTCTATCTCCGATACAAAAAACAAAACTCTGGAGACAATGTCAGTCAGACAATAGCGAAGACTGTCAGACTGTCGCCAAACGTTTTGACGAAGTTGCGCAATAGGGACGGATCGAATTGGGGCTCAAACAACTTATTTGCATTATATTTTAAAGGCAAAGAGTCCCACAACCTTTTTGTACTTTTGACAAAGAGCTTTTACTATCTATTTCCGTACAAAGTTGTAGCTTTTTTGTAGTCTAGAGTTTTTATCATTGTTCCTTGCAGTGACCAGATAAGTGTATCTCATTTCTAAAGCCTGATCTGATACCTTTTTAAAATATCAGCTGTGTATTTAGAAAGTTGCACTTAAAAAAATATATTAAAATATGCCTAAAACTTAGGGCTTAGTCCAGAAATGCCCTGCGATGATCCCCGAGTGTTAAAGTTAGCACTAGTACGTGTGGTCAGTTTTGCTGCATGGTGCTGAATATATGAAACCCTAAATATGTTACTTATTAAACATTAATGTTATCTATATTTTTTTCAAGAGAATGGCGAAGGAAGAGAGTCATCAAATGCTCCTCCATAGCTCTGCTAAAAGCTCGAAGCTTCATACTCACGCTCAACTAAATAATGGCATCCATTGTCGCAGGCGACTTAGCGTCGCCAACAGCGAGCTTCCACACATGCCGATAAGGGACCTTAGGACTTTAACAAGTGTTCTGTCTACTCATAGCACCCCTTTATGAAAATACCTCTTTGTGACGCAAACAGCAAGTGTGGAAGTGGTTTTTGACAAAACAAGTATGTCTCCAGAATTATCACAACCTTTTAGCAGCTCAGAGCCGCAAATTCAGGCCACAAGCCGTTGTTTGCGAAGCGTTTGTGTAACGCCATTTCGTTGTAGCTTCTGATGGTTGGGCTGTTTATTTATGGTGTACCTTGTTTATTTTCGAGTTACGTGGGAGAGAACGGGATCCGGGTGTGTTGGGTTTGTTTAATTTTTTTAAGTATCCATCCATTAATGGTAGAGTTTTAATCGAGGTAATTTAGATTTGCTACACAAAAATATAACAGAACTTATTAAAACTAGTTAGTAAGTAGTTTCTCTTCTTTCCTCTAATAGCTCACTTTTCTCCCCAATTACCTGAAATTCCCATAAAAGTTTTACCGCTTAATTCGGTAAGCGAGCTGTCATTACCATACCAATCTCCTCCATAAATTCAATTGTATCGCGCTGTATTTTAAACAATTTGCCCATAAAGTGTACTAATTTGATCCCTTCGAAAGGGCCCAGTGGTCACTTGCGCGGAACGGATCAACAAAGGGCCATTACAATAAATTACTTCGCTTTGTTCAGTCGCCTAAACGAGTAACAAACGAGACATAACAGTCACTATCCCGTCAGCGTAGAACTGGAAATGCGGTGCAGCGCCTATCAATGCCATCATTAGAAATTCAGTAGGCCTATTGTCCAAGAGTATTTTATTGTCTTATTTAATAAAGAGTTCAGATCGAGCTAATGTTGCGGCCAGCGCTTAGCAACGCCTGAACCATGAACTAACAATTGGTACCATCTAAATTCAACTTTATTTTCTCCCCAATGTAACGACATCCTGTTCCCATTTTTCAAAGCTATTTCCTTCAAATAAATGACTTTACCATGTATGAAATCAAACTCCAAGACGGCAAAATTCACACCCCTTGTTTTGAAAAAAATAACTTTGTGTTTTTGAGGTACTTACCTCAATTTAAAGCAAACTTCTGAAGAGTCGTAAAATTTTGCGCACAAAGAGAATGTTCAGCGCTCGCACTGAAACGGAGCTACGCTGTTCACCTTCGCTTGCAGTGACATCAACATATCGTTATAATATCTAAAGCCGGACATGTTTATTTATCGCTTCAGGACAAAGCTGCCCCCACTCTGACAAAGGGTCCAGCTGACCTCAGGGGTCCCGGAGACCGCTAAATTTTACGACGAGGGTGAAAAAAGGGACCGATATATCGAAACGTGAGATTTTTGTATAGCTCAGATAGGTATGTTTTAGGGAAAATCAGATTTAGTTGTAAATTGAGGTTTGTAGAAGGTTTTTGCTGTTGAAGTGAAATTTCGGTTTTTGGGTTTGGAAGGGTGTTGGAATGAAAGGGGCAGATATCGTGCCCTGTGATATCTCACTTCTTTGATTTCCTCGCTTCATCCTGAAACCCTTGGAAAAAGGTTTTTACAAAACACAACGTAAAACAAACGTAAATAAAAAATACCAAGCTAATTCACCAGCCACTTTAACAGCTGATATTACTGAGGACCGTCGCAAACGACCTGTAGATAGTTTAATTAAACAATTACATTATAAGCAATTCCCAAGGGTAACAAGTTATAGCCAGGTTGAAACTTTAATCTTAGCAACTGAAAACCGATGAGATAAAAGCGTCGAATGATGACCGAAATAAACTTTTTATTTTCTTTTGTTAGTGTGGTCTTTTGTGACTTAAATGACTTTAAAGTGTTAAAGTGATCTTGGCTTTTTTGAGAGGGATTGGTAAGAAATTTCGAAGGACAGAGACGTTAAGGGAGAGATCTTTTACCAGCATTAGAACGAATTGGCAAAAAAAATTGTGGTCAATTCTAGTGATTAATTAATTAATTCAATTAATTTTAACGCATGTTTTGATACCCTTTAATTATGGGAGCACTAGTTCTTGTTTTCTAATATTTGGCTATCAATTGATGCATGTACAGTATAACCTTATGTTGGGAATCCTTAAAAATAAATAAATAAATAAATAGTGTCCAAGTTTTATGCCTTTCTTATAGACATGTGATATAAACTGACCTATAATACAATGAAAGAGCTCTATCAACAGACCATTACATAAGTCGTCTATTAGTGATAGCTTTCCGATACGGCCGATAGACAATCTAATCTATTTGTAATAATTATCTGGCTTTTACAAATTTTCCATAGATAGAACAAACATTTTTTGAAATGTGTTTGTTAATACGGAAATATTTTGGTGTGAGACCAATATAGGTATTAAGCGTCACTTACCTTTCGATATTTTTAAAGCAGTACATAAAGTTTTCCAGTGGAAAAAGACAGACAATTGGTGGTCTCGGCGAGGTTTAGGTTTTTCATAGATGTTTTATAGTTCAATCATGAAACTTTGAATAAAATAATCTTGACGATTAGAAGATGTCGGACAAGGACGGATAACGATTTACGCAAAGGGTTGATTTGGTCCCAATTTCTTCATACACCCGTGCAAATCCGGGGTGGGCAGCTAGCTTAGAAAACTTTAAACAAAATAATGGACCCTACATTGTCATTGGTACGCAACGAGGAATAAAAACTTAACATTTATACCTACTGAATGAAACGCACCAAAACGGGTGCGCTATGTGGAAGTACTTAGGTGCGGTTCATCGGGGTGCGGTTCATCTTGGTGCGCTACGAGGAATGCCTCATCTTAATAATATCAAAATTAAATGGTATTTTTCATCATCAAAGCTTTTTTATCAAAACAAGCAGAAACAAGAACAACACATTGGAAAAGAAACGCCATGTCCCAAAAATCCTACGTCTCCATACAATCAGCTTAATTTTTGTTTAGCGTGCCTACGTTTTTAATTACTTACCCGAGACACATTAGCGGATCACGGAATGTCATTTCTAAAAGCGGCTTACACTCCTGGGGACCTCGACTGGGGGACTTTCACAGCAGATCAGAAGTAGCTGAGCAACTTTTGTCAAAAATCCAGTGTTTAACCCATTCCTGGTTCATCTACTACTACCACGGTCTAATTGGTATAACATGTGTGGTTTGCAACACAGTCATAGATTTGCTGAACTGGTGATACGAAGCCCGCTTGCTCAGCACATGTGTCATCTAGCACGGTATCTCAAGATATTCCACTTGAGTTGTTCAGCTGTTTCCGCGCGCCGACTGTGCAGTAATCTGCGCCCGGGGACTGTCCGTGATGTAGCAGCGCTTATGCAAATGCTGGGTGTTAAGGAATTAATGCTTTTTGTTATTTGAATTAAGTAATGCTTGATAACGACACATTTTCAGTTAGGTACGCGTTATGATTTACTAGCTTCATCTATTAGGTAATTATCTGTTCAATCATATTTTTTATTATTAACCAGCTTACTCGCCCGCGGTTTCGCTCGTGTGGTACCTACCTGTTATTCCTGATCAAAAACTGTTTATTTTCCAAGTTGCAGTCAAATCGGTTCAATAGTTTTTGCGTGAAAGAATAACAAACATCCATACATTCAAACAATCTTTCACCTTTATTATATACTCGTAGGATGTTATATAAACTAGTCACTTTGTACTTTCACGATCACCATTAGTACCATAGAAAAAAAATTTAAATAAAGCAAATAACGAATAAAAATAAAAATAAATAAATAAAAATAAAAACCGTTTATTTGGATAAGTGATCCATAGAGGTCAGTATTATATAATCAGTGGTAAAACAATCAAAGAAAGTCACGTATTTTTAACCATAAAAATGTCTTCAACAATAAACACAGTAATCTGACTAACTAATGACTCTTCCAAACCATTTTAGGATGTACAATCACTTGTATTGCTGGTTAATTAAGGACAAAGACATTTAATTTAAAGATTATCTTCAAAGATGTCTGTGCGACCAATTAGTTGAATCAAACGAACGAATTTACATAAATAGTCCATTTTTGTTTAAAGACTCGAATTGAGCGCTGAAGGTAATATTGCTGAAACATTTGTATTCTTTATAATTTAAAAATGAATGAAAAAAAAATGCAAATCTAAATAAATATGATCACGACTGTATCCCAGGGAGCGGTAGACACTTCTTTCAGATCTTAATGCAATTTTTAGATCCTTGAAGGATATTTTGTATAAGTATTTGTTTCACCATTGTCCAATCAAATCATTAGACAATGCTTTACTTTCATTTACAGTTTCCAATTTTACTCCGTATTGTTTTCGGCAAAAACAGACGCCTAAAAGACTTGATGTTTTTGTGCACCGAACTGCAGCGCGGCATTGTGTGCGCTCGCAGTGTTTTTAATCAGCGCCCCTCCTGCCATCTCCGGCACTCTTCAGTGAGGGTCGGTTCCTATTGCCACCGGAGGGAAAGTCTCTAGAAAAGTTTTCTAATCAACTTTAATACTTTCGACATAGACTGGTATTATTACATAGTTAAAGGTTTAATGAAGTTTAAATTTGTTTAGATAGTAGGTAGTATACGAGTACCAAACTGATTTAAATTCAAATTAAACTCAAAATTAGTTAGTAGGTTAGAGAGAGAGAGGGCTTAGTGGAAACTAAAAATGACCACTAATAGTTACAACCACAGCTAGATAGATTATTGATGTTAGTCAAATAAAATCATAACCCTCCTTTGCTTCGTCGTAGTTGGGTAAAAAATTGTAGGATGAGGTAACGAAAGTTTTTGAATAGGTATAATAGTGGTGGGATATTTCAGATTCTATTTCAGGCCATGATGAATTTTTAATTATAATGTTTTGTCACATTGCACTCTACTAGTGCTATGATTATGTATGCCTACGTAAGTAAGTATAAAACAAATTAATTTGCGTTTGTTCAAAGTAAATAACTAAAATTGGTTTCATCTTCAGAACTCAATGTGTTTAGTTTGGTTACTAAACCTCTTTAAATACGGAAAACGCAACATCGAATTATCTGAGGTCAGAACGCAAAAGAGTGTCGAGGTCAGAACGCGGCTCCAAGCGAAGCACACTCGTCGCTGCATGGCAACCGACTGCCCTCGCTTGGCTCCATAAGCCCCAGTTTCATTATAACCTTTCAACTAATAACACACAACTAAAACGCTACCTTAAACTCTTGCATTTAAGATTCTAACTTCAATGATTGTAATGTAGAGTCTTTGTCAAACAACTTTGTGTTCTGTGTTTAGATGACGATGTATAAAAATCGTTTGGCAAATATTTCTATGCTCGAAATTCAATGTCAATTTCATTCCGTCTATTATATCCCAATTTGGACTGTGCTGACATGTAGAGTTAAAGTTCATTTTTACGTAACGCTTGTAAATGCATACAGGTACGTCCGAGATAGGGCCGTAACCGTAAGTAAAAAAAAAGATTTATGTTTATCCAACTTGCCAAAAAAATGGGTTAAGTGTTTACTCTATTTTGAGATAACAGACGTAACGTGAGACGAGGCTGTTTTTGTGACATTATTTTTTGTTTTTGCTACTGTTCAGCTTTTAGAGTATCCTGTTATTACCCTGGTGAGTTTATGATAATTATTTTCGGAAATATTAGCTGAGATCCACGAGCAGGGTACACTACACATCACTAGTATCCCCCGCGGCTTCGCTCGCTAAACTTACCCGGGTAAAAGTAACCACATAATGGTTATTCCTGGTCTTAAACTAGATGCACCTACGAGCAAGTTTCTGACAAAGTAGGTAAATGGGAAGTTTGGAGAAACATCTATGATATTTCCGCGGCTTCCCCTCATGGCACCTACCTGGATGAAAAGAAGCCTATGTGTTGATTCAGGTCATAAACTATGTAATAGTTTTCGCGTGAAAGAGCAACAAACATCCACACAAACTTTCGTGTTTATTACATATTTACTAAGCTATATTTTATTTGTTGAATTAGTCTCTGCTCCAAAATCTATAAAAGTAAATTAAATAGTAAAATGATCCAGAATCTTTTCGCGAAGTGGGTCTTCTGTACCCATTTTATTATTTATTCTGCGGTAATACATATTTGGCCTAGTAAATATTATTAGGTAAGGACTGTATCAAACAGACAGATCAAATCTGGAGGATTAGAGAGAAGATAGCGAGCATGCTTCGGTCACGCTTTTGTCACGGATACTTCGACTAATGATAAGGATTACTTAGATAGGTGTTTTGTATGTATGATAATGACTAGGTGAGTGTAGGTTATAGTGGACTATGTAAGCTATGCTTAAAATAATTCTATCCATCACGAGTACCTACCTCGTCTACTCTTTACCATGGTAGCGCTCTTGGCATGGCGTGCTTCGTAGGGCACGTTATTGACAGTCGAATTCATTAAGCCTAGGTGACGGAGTTTTAAAGCCACCTAAAGACCTCCGTCATGAGGTCTTTAGGTGGCTTTAAAACTCCGTCACCAGAGTCAGATCATACAAACTTACTGGACTAAGTTATTATTAAAAGAATCGTCTATTGGTGACTGTAATGCCATCCGGAACATCGGCGTCAAGTCGAAGTCAATTATATCTCTTCTTCTTCTTCTTCCTGCCCTTATCCCACTATGTGGGGTCGGCACAACATGTATTCTTCTTCCATTTCCCTCTATCAGACGTCATCTCAGCACTCACTCCTTTCTTACTCATGTCATCCCTCACACAGTCCATCCATCTTTTCTTTGGCCTACCTCTACACCTATATCCAAGGTAATTTTAATTAGTTTATGTTTTAATGTAACTAAAATAAATCCTTAATAAAAATAGGTAGGTACTTAATATGTAGGTAGTACTTGGTCACCTGACTGCGGTAAATGATTATCGTATGTTCGCTTACGTTAATTAAATTATGATAATCTACTAAAGATTTGGAACGATAAGATTAAATAACAAATTATGTCAATCATCGTAATCTTCGGATTGCATTGATAACGATATTCTTTAGAATCAGACCTTCGTTTGGCGGTAGTACACAATGATAGGATTTTGACCAGATATTTACTAGATAGGTACCCTTACTAGTACCACCACTGGTACCAAACGTTTTGCTACTAGGGTGTTTTACTTGAACGATTCGGATATAAGGTCATTTTTCGATATTGGCGTATTCTGATAGGTACCCAAAACTAGACGAGTTTGAGGGTGAAACTAACTTTGTATAGAAGTATCGGATTTTAAAAAACTTCAGGCAACACCTATTTTACAGTTGTTATACTCGTATATTAATCTATCGGGCATAGTAATCGAGGACGTCCAACAACGAAATGGGAAGAATACATCAAAGACACCATGGTTTTTGTGCGTGAGGCACAGGACCGGATAGAATAGCGGAAAAAAAGGCCTATCTGGGATACAACAGGCTGTGGATGATGATGATAGTATCCATATTCTAGCTGTAATACACTTAAAAGCATAACGGTTCGTACAAAACTTATGAAGCTGCAAGATTTTTACACAAATAAGTACTTTAGTGGAAAGTAAATTTGCCTCTTTGTCTTGAAATTGATCAACTTTAATGAGTTGGCCGGCAGCCAACCCTCGGGCTGTTCACAGTCGACCACCTTCCTTCAGAACCCTTTGATTTTCCACCAGACCTACTCCTGAGAGATAATGCCTGCTTTTATTCTTTGTTCGGAACTTCGAAATACTCAAAGTAAGTATTTGCTTGTAAAGAAATGTTGCGTCTTGTAAATTATCTTTGGTCTTATGTAACTCGCTGTCTTGTACTTTGTGTCTTGTACGAACTAAGTAGTACACTCTACCTAATCTGTGGTAGTACATAATAAATAAATAATTTTTTTTTTTTTTTTTTTTTTTTTTTCACAGTCTTAGGGAAACTAACAGCTAGGTTATAAATACTTAATAATCATCGATTCTGAGGAGATTTGAACCCTTAGCCTACTTACTTATTTGCGTCCTCCTTTGTTCACTAGAAGTTAGTGTATTATTTTTATGTACTTACCTAGGTATGTATGTAGTGCTTATTTTTTTGCTCATTGCTCTTAAAATTGGGAATATGCCATAAATGCATTGGACGTGACTCTAACTGTCCTTTTAGATTAGAACCTTTGATGGATCTAGAATAATCTCTGATCTTATTTTTACCTTTCCCTGTTTAGGTATGTACGCCTTCCTTCAAATATCGTCTAACATTCGGACATCAACTATCTATTTTATTACAAACAAAATCCAGTCCAACTGGTCCATTTCTAACTAAAACCGTCCAAAAATACTCTTCCCACGAACAAAGAAATGGTGTTCCATTAGACAAGGACGGCATGATGCTGTCTCGCTCGCAGGGCTGAATTATGACGTAATCATAGTCCTGAACACCCTTGCGGGAGATACAAGTAGGACTTGGACCTTATGTGCATTGATTAGGGTTGGTTTTAGTTTGTAACTGCACTTTATGGATAGGTGATGAAATCGCGTGGGGTGATTTGGTCCAGGAGTTCGGGGTGCAAAAGCCCAATTATATCTCGGATGCAATCTAAATCAATTTTGCAAACATTTCATTTACGCTACGTCATTTAATATGACAAGAACTTTTAGGGTGAAATAACAAAATTGTGGCTATTTTTATTTTATCTTTCTTGCATAACCGGTAGATATTTTATTTAAAATGCTATAAAAGTTTCACTTCTCGACACCATCTCATTTGCTTATCCGTAACTGCATTTGAGTTTTATTATTCAAAACCCGAAGTCGTAAACCCTTTTATTTCATAAAAGCCAGAATATTTTCGATATGTTAGTATTAACATAAACAATTTATTATAATACCTTATCTAACTATATAAAATAAATATCAAGTTGCTTTTTGTAAATAATGTTATTAGATAAGATTTATAAACGGTTACATTGTGACTAATCTTCAAAATAAAGTAATAAAAATTAATGACGGTGTATGTTGTAACCCGGCACATAAAGTTATCATTATGTTCGTATTTGGTACACGAAACTACTAAAAATAGCCACATTACATTACACACATTGTTATTAGTTTTGACAATTAAATCTATGGCACACAATAATTCTCCTTTTTTTTATTTATTATAATTTTTATTTAAATTAACCAGTTATTTCAGATGTCACCAAAACAAAACTTAACTAATTTGACATCCCTGAAAATGTTGCCGTCCCTTTCATAACGATGGAAATAAAAAGGATGGCATCAATTTTAGTGCTGTCAAATTAGTGTAGTTTTTGCGACATCTGAATTGACATAATTTCTCAATAATTTTGACTTCCTACTTCTAAACCTCTATCACATGACGTAATTAAAACAATTTTCAAGTAGGTAGGCTATTTACATAATCTAATACCTACCTATCTTCTAGACTACAAAATCAACAATCCAACCCTTTCGAGTGAATACAATTTAAGATTTATTTTATTTAGAGTGTCGGCCTCACGACGCACGACGCGGGATGAATACACAACGTAAGTAAACCTTTATTGGTCCTCAGATAACAGACTATACACTTTTTATTCTTGTAGGTACGTTATGTTGTAGTTATGTGCTTTTTCTACTTTTACTTCGAAGTGTAAATAATGCTATACATTTCACACAGCATTCAGACGAGCCAAGAGTTAGAGTAGGTAGAGCTTGTACCTACGTGACTGACATTGTAGAAACATAAATGTATTTATTAATATCTATTTAAATTAGTCCGTTAATTGAGATCCGATGAAATAAAATCACAAAAACGATAAATAAGTAAATCTATTTGATTTTCTTAAATTTTAAGCTTCTTTGAAGGTATTTAAGTTGGAAGTTAAATAAAAGGCACTTTTATATACCTACTTACATTTTTGCCACATGACAAGATATTGAAGACCGCTACAATAACAAAAATTACGTTAGGTATTATTCGTACCAGTAATTTTTTGGCACCAGAAGCTATATCACAAGATTATTGAATATTCCATAAATATAAGTACCTACACTTAAAAGCAGTAAAGTCAGAGTTCACGCGGGTCCCAGCATCGCGCTAACTTGCAGGTTTTAGTGCCCACAGCCCACGCTGAGGAGAGGTCAGTACGGAGGCTGTAGGTACTATAAGCAGAGCCGATTCTGTTGCTAAGGCCCTAAACCTTTTTTACCTTGTTTTAACGTTTTTCCTTTTTTACCAATGATTGCCTAAAGTTAATTTCAGCTTGTATACTTTGTTGTATTTTTAGTTGTGCTTTTGCTAGACTATCCTATCCTATTATTGATGTTATAAATGCGAAAGTTTATGTATGGATGTCTGTTGCTTTTTCACGCCGTAACTAAGCGAGTACCTAAGCTAGATTTATCAATTCTAACCGGTCATTTATTAAACATAAACCCATGAGTTACAAAAGTTTTACTTAAGTACTTAAGTACCTTTTTTTTCCGCTATTTTTTTTTTTTCATTCATAACGTTTTTTTTATAGATTTATTTCAATTAAGTACCTACTCATAATTGTTGAATAAATCACTTAATAACAGTTGTGCTCGTGCAATTCGTTTAAAAAATCGAAAGTGAATACGCAAAACTAGTAAATGTAAAGATAAAAGTGCTAAGCAAAAAGGGATGAAAAATTGTAGAGGAACTGTGGTTACGGTCGGGGGAGGCCAGGTACTCGTGTCGGGTGTCAGGCCCGTGGCCGCCGGCTCGCGTTACATCAGCTGACTGGTCACGGTCCCTACTTGCCTCATCTGTGGTCGGGATTTACGATCAATACTACCACAGATAATACAACTAATACTACCGACTAACTTACGCCGGCTGCGTTCGCGTTTTACCAACGTTATTATAGCTGATATAGTAATACCTAGGCTATGATCTAGACCTGACATACCTAGATACGAATTACCCTTGAAATTTAGTTTAACCACAGATAGTATAATACTTACTATAGGTTCAACTAAATCCGCTAAGGCTAAGACGCACAGAATGGCATCTAAATGGGTTGACTGATGAGGTCAAAATTGAAACTCAAGTACCTAAGTAGGTATCTAAATCTCACAAACCGCCACATAAAATGTAAATAAGGTACCTAACTAATACTAAGTTAGTAGGGTTTATAGTTTTAATTTTAAAATCTTTGTACCTACTACAAATAATGGAAATTTGACCTTGATTGACTTGAAAATATGTACCTATATTTAACTGAAGACTCAAGGGCAAGACTTAATTTGAGTAAAATTTGCTCGATTTCTTAGAAATGTAGAATTAGAAAATGTTCTAAATTCTATCGAATTTCCAAATAGCAAGAGTCAACCCTATTGGTTTGTACCCCAGTATTTGTTTTAGTTTTGGTTAAGATTATCCATTCTGCTTTGTAACATTGTCACGTCCTTTTAGCTTATCAACTTTAAAGGCACTTAGGTACATCCTTTTTGCATTACCTATCGCTAATAAAGTTCCGTCGATTGATAACGATGAAGGACCATTAGGTATAAGTATCTAAAAATACATTTCCAAATGTAGAACAAGCTTAGATAATACTTTATTTCGATAGGTAGGTAGTATTTAATAATACAATTATGTATTTTCGTTTTTATGGTGTTACACAAAATACTTTCTAGTTTTGTTGATCAGCTGATCGCTGACATCAGCTGTTTAACTTATCACGAAGCATCTCAGCCCAGCTACATAAATAGGTAGGTACATGGTCTCTAAATAGAGCGTTACTCAATTCCCGTAATTCAATAAACCCTTTAACACAAACCAGTTTAAACCAAACGCGAGTAAAACCTAACAAAGTAAATAAACACGGTAACTTTCTCGACGCATCGTCGAATCAATCGTGCGCGCTCGGCTGTTTCCGCCGGCGCTCGGCCGCTCTCGGCCCAGCTGACGCGAACTGTTGCTATGTGCACTTACACAAGCGACAAACGGACAGATTACCTAAATTGGTATATTGCAACTTACACCCGTTTTAGAGTTTATGTGACTGACTACAAGTAAGAAAACGACATTGTGTACTAGATTTTTCTAGAATTCAACATTTAATTATTCATTAAAATATTCACGATTTCTAATTTGAAATTACCTATCTGCAATCGGTATGAATTTAGCATCCTGACTTACAGAAAGGCTACTGAAATAAGTCTACGAATGTGAAATAAATCGCCAAAAATCGTCGTGACGAACAAAGAACACCAAAAACGAAGCAGAAATGTCCTTAAAACTCTAGTGTGAGCCGCAGTTAAACAAGCCTACGTGACCGAACCAATGTACTTACCCCCACAGCCACACCCCCTGTCGAGATTCACGCACACAGGCGCGCGCGTGGTTAAGTCTCTGCGCAGCCCCAAAAAGGCGCAAACGGCAGCGACCTTCACAAAGAAATGAACACATCCGTAGCCCTTCTATCCATACAGTTAGGGTTCAATTTAAAAACTCCAAGTGAAAGGCACCTACGCTTGTTCAGTTATAGGAACGTAATATCCCCGTTGCGCTAGTGCATTTATGGCAGCGAGAGCGCGTCGTCAACCTTTTTGCGATATTTTTTATGTGAGAATAACAGTTTTGACATTAACAATGTTACTTGACGGTTATTGATTGCTTTCATAGCGCTTGTTATAGTTTTTAGTAAGAATTGATAAAGATAAGTCGTAGGGCTACCAATTAAGTAACACATCGTCGTTGTTATTTAGCAAAGCAAGTACATAACTACCTTCGTAGTACATATAATATTTGTTTTGGGTCGGCCATTACTTCAATTTGGAATTTATTACTCTAACTTACTTGGTTACTTTGAAAAAATTATGTAAAAAGTAGGTCGGTCGGTGTCTGAATTTACGTACCGAACAAACATGTTTTCTAAATAACATACAAACTTAGTAAATTATTCAAAGCTACTCTAAAACTCATCCCTTTGTAGAATTAAATTAGATCCACTAGAATTGCTAGGAAAAGGTGAAAGTTCCAGATAAGGATGCCCTAGAATAAGGTTGACGATCTCTGTTCGCTCGTCCCAGCTCGGTTGGCAACAGGCGAATGAAAGCATCGACCACCTGACAAACAACTTTACATCCTAACTTCATAGAAATAAAGTAGAAACTTCTGAGCTATCAAAGTTATTGATCGAAGCTTACGCGAAAAAGTTCTGTACTTATCGCCTACAACGATACCATGTACTATTTTATTAATTGGCTTAAGTGACATAATTGGATACGGTCCTATTTTCAGCTTGATAAAGGTTATTTTTGTTCCGTCTAACGTTTTTTGTGTCACTAATCACAAGAGATTCATATCCCTGGAACAAAAAGTAATAAGGAGTATAAATTTTACCTGACGGTGTTTATGAGCTGTTCATATTAATTTTGAGCTGTTTTTTATTGTGTTCTAATAGTTCTGAGGGAACGGGAATAACAATAGAAATTTGATTGGTCGTAGATGTAACACCCAAATCGTCGTAAACGACAATGGGGCCAAATGTTTATGACTACTGAAGTCCTTTGTAATCGAATGAGCTGCAATCAATAACGTTCTCTAAAACAAAATTTGGGTTTTGGAACTTTTCTATTGTTTAAATTAAGACCAATAAATGTTAAGTCTAAATTATAATACTTTCTTTTTGTTAGGTAAGTAGGTACCTAAATAAAACAATGTAAAATGGACAAAGGATTTATCATCTCAGTTCTCATTTCTGTTCATTAAATTATTCAGTTAAAATTGTTTATTTAATTCTGTAGTATCTAATAGAATTTGAACTGAGTTAATAGGTATTTTAGTTTTTTTTTGTAATTTTATGTGTGCTACGCTTAGCAATGTAAATAGACAAAGAACTTCTAAGGCAGGTAAAATTAGGCTTAAAATGGAATATTTACCATGATTCGTAGATTTATGAGTTTTCCGATATTTCGGCACATTTGCATGGGGCATGATCACGGTCAAACTGACTGTTCAACCATGATGTTTTAAAAGATATTATTTTAACTTTATTGACCAAAACAGTTGCCTGCCATTTTTTATTTGAACTTAATGATTTAAGGAAAATAAAACTCTTATTATCTTAAAAAAAGTAGACAAAGAACTTCATCAGTTACTCAATAAGTATTTTTTATAGTTTTTTTTTAAACCTGTCTAGGTAGGTAGGTTCCTAGACAACATTAATCCAAATCACATACAGTTTTTAAATAAAAATAGAACAATCGTATGGATGGGCATCGAAGAAAAAGTAAAAAGTGATATTAGGAGCCCCGCAAAGACAGGTTGGGACAAAAAACGTTTGATGAAGGACGCGGGGCATCGGGCCCTGCATTGTGCGGATAGGGGCTGGCGGGGTGTGACGGTGGATAGGGGATGATGGGATTATTCATTTTTATGCGCATGAATACACCTGCATGGTAAAAACTTATGCTAAGGCAAAAAGGCGTAAGTGCACTTAAGTCTTTTTAAACGAGTTGATAATTTTGAAATTCTACATTTTTTTATTTAGAAATCGTTGGTTTAACCAACGAGTTAAGTTCGAATCGAAGTTAGTCGTTCACCATTTTAAAGTCGTTAAGTCATGATGGCCTTTAGGCGGCCTAAAAACTCCGTCACTAGAGTTACTTGCTTCGTTGGTAGCAATCATCAGATGTCGTTTGTATGTTATTGGTTACTTTTACTAGCTTCGTAGCTTTATAGAGGCAGTAATACAATAATATGACGTTATTCTGCGATGGTGAATGAAACCCCTGACATAAAGTAACATAGCATTTTCATTTCCACAGAGTAGTTCGTCTACTTAACCGAAATGGCTTGGTATATCATCATGTAGGTAAACCGCATTGTTTTTATTCCTCCGAAGCCACTTTTATAGTTCCTCTAGCAGGCTTCTTCCCTAATTTCCTAAAGCCCTCGCTCTCGTTAGTATCTATGACTTACGGTCATTAATTCTTCCATTTTACGAGGCTCGAGGGGTCCACTTCAAGTTTTACTTGTTTGCCCACTTCTTTGTTTGCTGGAAATGGCGTTTTTTGTTCGGAAGTTAAGTGTTCTTGTTTGAAAATTTTAGGGATTCTTGGATAAGGGGATTTTCAATTCTTAGTTCTTTCGGAGTTTATCAAATTACATAACTCGTGACAGTTGAATGCTTACTGAGCTCAATAACGAGGTACTTACATTGTGCTTGAATAAACATCGGCCGGCCGCGGTGAGGTCGATACGATCTTACAGCTCCGACAACGGGCACTCCCACATAGAATCAAAATAGGTACTCTAACCTAAACTTTTTCTATAAATTTATTCCCGGAGCTATTAAATCCCCGGTACTGTCTTGTTTCTTCGCAGGTTCGACTCCCGTCCCGCTCGTGAATAATGCATCGATTCTTAACGTAATTGATTGGGAATAAAACTTCAGCGATTGGGGCTTAACGAGCGGCTTGTAATAGGCGGAGAACTGGATGAATGATTTATAGGATAACTACAGAAACCTGCCTAGCGACTCTTATCCAATACATAAATATAATTAGGTTCTTTATCATTTGAGTTCTATTTTCATTATTACGTATGGTATTTACAATAAAATATACATAAATGTAGTGCGACTGCGAGTATCATTCGGTACCAATTTACAATACACAAGAATTAATAATGACGCTGTGTAAAATGTCAAAGGATATTTATTTATTATATTTTATTAATTATATTTTGACGATTCATACATATCTTAGGCTTTGTCCTTGTGAGCTGCTAATTATGCACTTAGACCTAAGATATTATAAGGCACTTTTGCTGCACCCGTCAAATATTTTTTTAAATTGTCTCCCAAGTTCACCCAACTACCAACCAGCGTGGATTTAACAATTAATGAGGTCACCAACTATTATTGATTGTGCCATTAACATTATGCTTAGAAGTTAATGATCTTGATGAGGACAAGGTTATACATATTAGCCTCATAATAAGTAAGTAAGTTCGTATGAGCAAGTGGCCAACTCTGGTGACGGAGTTTTTAGGCCGCCTTAAGGCCTCCGTCATGGCTTAACGACTTTAAAAACGGGACCGACAATTAACAATTTAGCCTCATAATAAGAAGAATACATTTGTGCCGACCCGACGTAATTTAGAGAAGAGCAGGAAGAAAATGAAGATTTTTTTAATGCTTGTTACTTCTACAGAGTGGCACTGAGTTTTGTAAGATAAACTCACATAATATTATAGAGTTTGAATAAAATTACTCGAGTACCGATTCCACTTTACGGTATATTCTGTGGTTCAAACGAACACAGTCGCCACCCACAGAGATTTATGGCTGTCACGATCGGAATTAAACCTTTACATTTCCTCTGGAGCTCGGGTTGGATGTCTTTGAAATCTATAACCGTTATAGCTATGAAGAAATCAATAAAACAGTGTATTGTTTCCTAATATACCTACCTACTAAACAGTGAAGGAAAGCATCGTACTAATGCCAGTTAATTTCATGCTTGTTGTTATTCCTAATGTGACATGCGACTAGATTATTAAAAATAACATGAAAGATAACAGAAAAAGATCTAACGTAAATAATTTTAATGAGCATAAAAGCTAAAGAGATAGCAACAGATTTGGTATCTCAGCTAAAGTAGGTTTACTAAACCAATATGAATAAAGAGGTAAAAGTATATTTGATGCACCTAGGTGGATTAGCTCTGCTAACTCGCGAACAAGGACTTCAAAAGAATCGAATTCTCTATACTTAGATTAAAATAAATTCGACAAAATCCTTCCCTCTAAACGAAAAGGAGTTTTATGTCCTTGAATTTAAATCAGCCGAAGGTTTCATTTGTCACCGTCAGATTGACAATCGCGAGATAAAGTGACAATAAATTTAGATTTTAACATTTTTATTTTACTTTGACAGCTGCAATTTTTAACCTCGGTCTTTAAAGTTGTCTGTTATTGACACTTTCTGCATAAGACTGCTTATTTTTATGACTCGCCATGGGCGGTGGTACGGGGGTAAAAAAATAAGGGTTGGACAATGAGTATGTAGCTAGTAGACGACAAAAGAACATTCATGGATAGGAATAATAATATTTTGCTTGTGTGAACTTTAGCATTGAACCACAACAGTTATTTTATTACAGTGGGGTGTTTTATTTAATTACTGATTCTGACCCTAAAAATTATGCATTTCCACAAAGGCAAATGGACGTATCTTCAAAATGTCATGTGAATTTATGTTTTTTTGTTTGTCTAACATTGCATTGCACTGGATAAATAATAATTTATTTCATTTAAGTATAAATTATTAATCGATCTCGCCACCTTCGATGAAGGATGGTGGGAGCTAAAGATCGAGATGATTTGAAGAGTTTGGGGGAGACCTTTGCCCAGCAGTGGGACGAAATAGGTTAAAAAAAATTATATGTAAATGAATCCATAACCCAAAACCTCTTACTAAGCAACACTTTATCGTCTCTTATATGAGACGGTGTAAGACTCGTAAAATATACATACGCTCATATACGTTTGTGTGTTAGCGCGCGGCGTCAGGAGCATTTACGTCCTTTCTTTATTGTTTTATCAGCATTGTGTATTCAGAGCCCGTAAGAGTAGAAAGTTCCTTGGGTCTGATTTCGTACGCAACTCCGCTTTATATGACAATGTTTGGTAGTAAATTTTATGCTTGTTTAGATACGATATTACTCGAGTTGGTAAACAAAGAAATATAAACAACGGATGTTATGGATGAACTAATAATACCAGAGGCATATTTTTTTTCAACCAAAACAAAATTGTCAAGATTCTGAAAAACGGTAACAAGTGTCTCCGTTGTATAAACAGTTCCTTATATTTAGAATCGAAAACATGCTAATCTGATAATTCCTCAGCAATGTAACAACTGATTATAATTTAAATGAAACACAGCACCGAATTGCCTTGTCAGAAACAAAACGAACCCAATTAATTTATTAAAAACCCTGCCCGCCCCGGAATTACAATTTCTTGGGACCAGCTGATTCTATTCTACGCTCATTCTAAACTGTCTAGCATTTTCATTACTATAACAACGACAGTAAAGTCCATTTTCATTTGGGTTTTCAAACAGCTGATCATGGGTCGGTTGCGCCCTTATCTATCCTCAATCAATTCCCACAGTTGCGTCTATTAAGTTAAAGTAGAAAATGGCTTGAAGGAGTTTATATAGGGTGGCTAGATGGCAGTCAGCTGACAGACTTCAGATGTTATTTTTAAAGTTATTTCGTTACAGACGCAGCTTGACGGTAAAAAATGGCTTTTACGACCATTATGTGTGTTTTATGGCGGCGTTTATTTGTAACTTACATAAAAATAAGATTACAACATTTTACAGTAAACTTTTTTACCTAGAACAAGGTCATTCTTTTTTTTTTTTCAAAAATAACACCGCCTTACTGTACCGGATAAACAATTCTGCTAACATAGAATTCACAGTAGGTATTGCAATCTATTTCAATGCAATAGAGATAAGTTGTAATTCACAAAGATCGTTTTAACATCGAAAGACTCTTTCATCGAATAAATAACGAAGTCGCTTCAGACGGTCACGCAACTTTAGTATGAACGCGCAGAATGTTGCTTAGTGATAATTTCCAAAACGTATAATTTCCAAACGGCACCACACATTGGCTTCAACTTGGTTCCAACATTGGCTACGAATAGAATGGCCAATGGCAATGCTCCGTTTGTGTCCAATAACCGTCCAAGATCGGTCCCTACATTGGAGTGGGAACCAACACGATCCAACTATCCAATGTGTGTTAAAGATTATACCGCAGAATTTGAACAGTTACTACATTTGAATACGCAGAAAGGCGTATCATTTGTATATTCTAAATTCTGATATAAGTCAGTTGTTCATTTGTCGTTGCTAGCAGAACATAGCGAGCGTGAGCGACCCTATCAGGTTAAATCGAGTTTGGAAACGATTTGCCTCCGGCCAATCATATTATCGACCCGACTACGGCCCTAATATAACCACCGAACACAAAATAGATCACGTCCCACATGAGCACCCAGTACACTCAACTACAGAAACATTAGTTCGTATGAGCATTGAGCAAGTAGTTTTATCAAAAATGTATTTTTGAAGAGTTAGGGTAATGTTAGCCTACCTTTCTTTTCGGTGAATTATCTTATCGATATTATCTTGAATCTTAATGGCCAAGCTAAGTAAAGTCGTATAAGATAGTGGTCGACATCAGCTTTTAGGTCGTCTGATCTTTTAGGTCAACATTACAACACGATTACAATCAACACGTGGAAGTGTTTCAAATAATATCCTCAAAGTCGGACAGATGCGAGAAATTATGTTTTTTTTATATGTAGCTGATCGTGTAAGAGCAATATTGCCAAGATACTTTTGTAACTGACTGTACCAAAAACTAACAATTAAGTCAAAAGCTCAAATAGCTCGCTGCGCACGCTCTCGTCGTAATATAACCACAGCAGATGTTGCTATCGCAGGAACACCGAGACCAATCTACATAAACGAGAGACTAACGAAACAAACAAGACTTCTCTTCGGTCAGACTCGCGCGCTGTGTAGACAACACAAGTGGAAGTATGCATGGACGAGAGAAGGAAAAATACTTGTCAGAGAAGGCGATAGCAAACCTGCGTTTCGCGTTCGGAATGAAGACGACCTCAACAGAATTTTTAAATCAAATTCTGTGCATACTACTCCTAATAATAATAACTAGTTATGCCAACATTCAAAATCTGTCATCTTCATCATTTTTTTTGTTTTTATTTAATGCATGCTTTTTAGTTTTAGTGATTTATACATTTATTCAGACTAATTTATTATTTAGAAAAAAAATTGATTCTGTTTTTGTCAACATGTGCTACTTTCACTATAATATTCCTAGCCACGAACTAATGTTAAAGGTATCTATTGCATATCTAGGCTTTACATTAAACCCTATATTATTTCGTAGTACGCAATTCACAAACATTTACACATACACCATTACAGAGCGTTACAAAGACCTCGGTGACTATATAGATATAATATCAATAATCAAGTATGGATAAGTCATCAAAACATTTAGTAATTGGTCTATTGAATGTACAGTCGTTAAACACAGGTAGGGACGAGCTAGAGGCGAGTGTCGTGACGCACAAGCCCGACATTCTAGCTCTAAATGAAACCTGGATCAAGGACGAAAAAATAGCGCCTGTATTACCCGAATACACGCTTAAACTGAGATCGCGTGAGAAAACTGGGGGGGGTGTTGGCTTTTATATAAGGAAAGGAATACGTGCTAGAGTTCGTGCACACCCTGAATCCGAGCTAGAACAACTTTGGCTCGAAGTAACCCTGCCTGGCGCTAAAATGGCAATAGGCACGGCGTATAGGACAGAAAATATTAAAGTTACACCAGCTCTGAACTGTTTAAGTGAGTCATTATCTTCTTTTTTGTATTGTGATTATATATGCCTACTTACGGACTTTAACGTCGACATGTTACAGCCAAACACTTCTGGTGCTCGAGAGCTATCTATGTTTTGCTCGCAGCATAATTTTGTGCAACTCGTTAGTGAAGCTACTAGAGTAACCAATACCTCTGCCACTCTTATAGATCTACTGATGACAAACATACCCGAGAGGTGTAAAAAAGTTTCCGTGCTGCCAAATAAAAATCTTAGTGACCATGCAATGATCTTGTGTTCATTTGTTATCAAGAAAGACAAAATGTTACCCCGCTATATCGAATCCCGCTCTTTTAATAACATAAATACCCGTGAATTTGAATCAGATTTAAAGTCCTTGAATTGGCATGAGCTACACGAAATGGATATTGATTCTAAGGTCCAAAAATTTAATGAAAATATTAATAATTTATTTGACTCCCATGCTCCTTTGAAACGTAAGAAAATTTCAGATTCCCCAAAACCATGGCTCACAGATACAGTAAGATTTATGATGCAGCTACGAGATAGAGCTCTCTTTAAGGCAAATTCAAAAAAGACTGACTCCTCTAGAAATTACTATAAGAGTTTTAAAAATCTGGTAACGGGGGCTTTAGAAAGAGAGAAATCTGCATTTTTTGAACATT
Organism: Xanthorhoe designata; assembly: GCA_963582015.1. NCBI lineage: Eukaryota > Metazoa > Arthropoda > Insecta > Lepidoptera > Geometridae > Xanthorhoe > Xanthorhoe designata. The sequence goes on from OY757046.1 coordinate 11,672,815, forward strand.
ATATAAATAAAAATTTGGGCTTCCCTAAGAAATTGTGGAACTACTTCAAAAAAATAAAAACATTTAATGATACTGTTCCTTCTATTCCAGAGCATCTTATGAATCCTGACCTTATAAATAAACACTTTCTGGACGTACCAGGCTCAGGCAACATTGATGATGATGTATATATGTTTTTTATTACCAACTTATACACCGATAAGTCATTTTCTCTACATACGACATCAGAAGAAGCTGTTGGGAAGATTATTTTAACGATAAATACTAATGCTTCTGGCCACGATAGACTAACCGCGGAAATGATAAAGCTGACTCTACCCGATACCTTAAAGGTAATTACTGACATTGTTAATGCCTCTATCGTGTCAAATGAGTTCCCAAAATGCTGGAAACGTGCTCTTGTAAGGCCACTACCGAAATCAAGCTCAGCTGAAGAACTTAAAAATCTTCGCCCTATAAGTATTCTCCCAGTTTTGTCGAAGATTTTGGAGAGAGTCGTTTTGTACCAAATTGAAGAATACCTTGCGAAGGAGAATGTTATTCCAAAGTTTCAATCTGGCTTTCGGAAGAACCATGGAACTGAGACTGCACTCCTACGCGTTTCGGATGATCTTATCACTGCCTCTGATGCGGGACTATGCTCAGTGCTTGTTCTTTTGGATTTTTCCCGCGCTTTTGACTGCATAAACCATGATCTACTTGTAGCTAAATTAAGATACTATGGCTTTACTGATGGTGCTTGTAGTTGGGTTAAGTCTTATTTAACTTGTAGGGAACAGTACGTAGAGTTGGAAAAGCGAAATGGCGAGAAAGTGGTATCTGGTTTGGTCAAAGTTCCTACAGGCACCCCACAGGGCTCAATCCTAAGTCCAATCCTTTTCTCAATTTTTACTGCAGATATGCCTCAACATATAGAAGTCTGTAAATATCATCTTTACGCAGACGATACACAGGTGTACTACAGTTTTCACCCGGAACAAACGCAAGAAGCTATGACTCTAGTAAATAAAGACCTATCTAGAATTTTTGAGTGGGCCACTAAAAACTCACTCGTTTTGAATCCAACTAAGTCTAAAATGATGTTTCTCGGTACTAAGTCACAAATTCACAGAGCTCTTGAATTCAACCCCGAATTACGAATTAACAACATAGCTATTCCAGTAGAGCATGATGCTAGAAATTTAGGTTTAATATTGGATAGTGAGATGAGATTTGTTAAGCATATTAATGAAAAAATTCGGAATGCATTCTACAAGCTGAAGGTTTTATACTCGATCAGGAAATATATTTCAGAGGACATAAGGTTACTCCTGTGTGATCTCCTCGTGCTTTCTCCATTTAACTACTGTAGTGCAGTCTATGGTCCTAGACTGTGGATTAAGACAGAAGGAGCCATACAACGAGTGCAGAATGCATGTATGAGGTTCTGCTTCAGTATACCTAGAAGAGAGCACATTGGTCCTTTCCTAGTTAAACACGGTATACTTAATATGAAGGACAGAAGAGAACTTCATATAGCTTGCACCACTCAGAAGATCCTATGGAATAAAAAACCAGAGTATCTATTTGAAAAGTTTACTTGGTCAAGAGATATGCATGATCGTAACACTCGCTCCAAACACAGTAACACACTAGTCATTTGTAAACACAAAACAGAAGGGTATAAGGGTTGCTTTAAATACCGAGCCTCTAAAATATGGAATAATTTACCACCCCCTTTAAGAATAAAAATAAGTAATGTGACATTTAAGAAGAAAGTTAAATTATTCCTAATATTAAGACACAAACATACGGTGGAAGCAATCTTTAACTCCAAGTTTTAATTTTTTTTCTCCACATTGCCTTGTCAATTTACCTATTTGCAAATTACCGGTTTATAAGATACACACAAGACACAAACATATTAATATATTTATGAATATTTTATCTAAGTAAGTACTTTTTCATATTTTGCGTATTATTATCTGTATAAGTTGTTATTATTATTATTTATCTATTAAAACTATGATTTGGTCTGTTTAAAATATCAATTTATTTGTTTTAAATATCATTAGATAATGTACCTAACCCGCTACCGCTATTGTTAGCTCGGTGGCCATCGACCGAGCGGGGTAAATTGAAAACCAGCGCTGTATGTTTTTACATGCAGCTCATGCTGAATTTATTCCCTTTATCTCTACGCTGTACCTAGATTAAATTTTATTTTGTATTCCTTGTGTAATTTTTTTGGAGATAATAAATCATTTTGTATTTGTATTTGTATTTGTATTTGTAAATATTTTGGAGATAATTCGTATTCCTCAACTGGGATTTGGCTTCAAATATTAAGGAGTGCTTCGCCTTTAATTGACATGCGGAGTCTCTGGGGGCGGAGACACTTAGGGGATCATGGTGCCATGCAGGGGGTAGGGGGAGGGGAAACGAAAATATTGAAGGATTTTAAATTTCATTTTTGGACTACAAAAAAAGCGGTGTAATCCCATAGTCCTGGGGTTTCCTCATCCTGGTCATTAGGAGTCTGAAAAGAAGCAATTTGATATAGTTTATCGTCATTATAGGCATCAGCGTTGTTCCTCATTCTTCATTGTGTCGCTGTGCTACATATTACAAAGGAGTTAGCAGCGTTGTTCCTTAGGAGTACAATATGTACTTGAAAAGGTAGGTACCTTACCTACTCAATTGTAGTAGTCTAACACCAGTCATAGTAAAAATTAAACGAGCTTTCTGGAAGCCGGTTTCTCGGCTGTAAATCTGTGAACTATGTAGCTTTTCCAAAAATCTTTTGAGCCAGATCGAGCATATCAACACAGTGAAAGTAAACACTACGTTTTACAAATCAACTTCAGGTTGGCTGACAAAACAAAGACAAAGAAAATCTCAGTCACAGTAAGTACAAGCTGCAATCTCATGAAGTAGGTTTGACTAGGCTTCAAGGGTTTATTTAAATAAAGGTATTTCCTTGGCGACTACAGCGATAATATTACCATAGAGGAATTAGGTTGCCTATTCTTATCCATGCATAATCTATGGTAACGACGTGCCGTGATGCGCCGTGCCTCGCCGAACTCACTCCGGGAAGCATTTCCTTATCTACCCACAACCTTACTGAATCCATCCATCCTAATCACGAATACCTTATCTCGAAAAAATAGAGCTCACATTCCCACAGCAGGAGTTTTCCAAAAGGTAGCAATTTTGGAAGTTCCTTGCCTAGCAATATCAAGCTCGATGTCGCCTGATCGTTGTAATGGAGATTGAGAGCGACAGAGACGAATGTACGGGTTAGAGAGGGAGGTGTAATTCATGAAGTTGCCAAGTTACAATGTTTTCAACATGTAAGCGAATTCTTGATGAAGTTTGCATCATTCCGAGAGGGTTCGTACTAATTACTTATTGCGCAGCTCCCTATGATAGTGGGTTCGCATCCCTAAACGCGTTACGCGAGTGCACCTATAAATTTTAAGATAAGCATAAAATGAATGGATTGTCGGGAAACAAAGGCGTAAACAGGACTTCCTGTAACCACGCCACACGGGGGATAGCAGTGTACCTACGTCTAATGGATACCAAACTTTACCTATCTCACTTTTAAAAGGCCATAAATTCCTTTAAGGAATGTCCAATATAATACGCTTCTTTGGTTGTAACTAAAGTTTGGCCTAACGACGCAAAATGAGAATTTTAAGTGCACTATTGGGCAACAATTTGGTAATGCCTCTAGCGTTCTTCACCCATCCAAATTTTAAACTCTATTCTTTTGGTTCTGCAGTTTCTTGCATATTGGTTCTTATTATGTAGGTACCAATGTACTTACCATTAGTATGACAGTATTGACAGTTGAGGTATTAGGGCACAGGAACCACAGTGTGGGACTTTGCAACATTGTGTGGGACGCTTCCGTCAACTTTTTGCCGAGAATGGTTTCCCAGATGCCATTACGTGCGGTAAAAAGTGCACACAGCTGCTGTTCGATTTGGGAGCGCCAATTTGTGCTAAAAACAGATGACTTCCATCCTTCTTGTGGTTCAAATCGTGAAATAATGTCGTGGTGTCGTCGTGCGGTAGCCCAGCAGTCAGATTACGCTCAATCGTCACCGATCATGAGCAATTACCTACATGCAATAACGTCCTCTACACGTTCATGATCGAATGTTGATCGTCCATTGTGGCCAGTGGTGTAGAGGCTACTTTAGATTGTACTTGAAATGTAAACATTGTTTTTATTTTATAACTTTTAAATAACTTTTTATAACTTTTATAACTCAGGCTTGGATTGAATGATTGAAGTAAGGAAATCAATGCATTATCCCAATCGATCTGCAAGGTCATTGTACTTATTTAATAATAAAATAAGTAAGCTTTTAGGTAGCTACTTATACCTGACAAAAATAGTACCTAGGTACTAATAATTGAGAAACTGTTTCCATAATAATATACTTAAACAATTTTAAAATTGTTAAATTCCTATCTTTTCAAAAGGTATTCAGTGATTTATAAATTTCTGCACGGAATCCATAGAGGGGAGCGGTTTGAGGGGAGATGCCACAATCAGGCGGAGTTGCGCATAACTTGGAAAAATGGCGCGCAGTCGCGTCGCCGCGCTCGACAGGGCTGGTCCACGATAGACCGAGACGTGTCATCTAACTTCGAGCGGTCTTTTTGGCTTGTATCTTACTAACAGACTCGATAGGTTTGTAGATGTTTTCTACAAAATGCCGCGCTGTTCCGTGCTGATGTGTAAAAACGATAGCAGAACTGTCAATGTGTCTAATGGCGGCGTGTCGTATCATCGGTGAGTACTTACCACAGAATACGTGGGAATAACAAGTCTGTTGTATTTGTTTTAGGTTCTAAAAGTATAACATTATTCGCATGGGTATACTTATCTACGTTGTCAAGAAGGTAATACATAAACCTAAGTATTTAAATAAGTATTGATTATTGTGACATTGACAGATTTTAAATTAAGTAGGTACCTGCATTTTATACAATATCTCTCCGAAGAGTTTTTACTCCACAATTTTTAAATGAAGGATTTATAATGTAATGTTTCGTTCAACATACTTATTGTTATTATGTGTAAAATGTTATAAGTATATTACCTACCTATATTTTTGCACTATTTGTCCCGACCTAGGTAGGTAGGTAGGTACTGTAAAGATACCTTCATACACTTGAGTATTAAACTGAACCTACTTAGAGCTTTTAGAAAGTTTTATTTAATAAAACATGCCAACCTAAAATTATCCAGTAGCTTTAGCAACTAAATATTACAACGTGTATAAATTCGATCACAAACTTTAACATAAACGTCAGTCGTTTAACTGTGAAAAGGCGCGGACTAGAATCGAAAGTAAATTAATAAGCAGTCTGAATAAGTTGGTTGGTGCTTTGTTTAAGCTTAAAGCTTTATTTTAATACCTTTTGTTAAGGAAAAGATAAGAAGGGTCTTTACGATAATGACCCTGACGACTGAAAACAATTTCTACACTCATTTTGGCTTTACATTAGTAAACAATCTAATAAGTATAATGAAAAAAAATAATAATAATAAGTATAATGTACCAGGTACCCATTTTCTTTGTAAACATACACATCTATGGGTGTAACCGGACCAGAATTGTCATATCTATAGTTAAATAATACCTCTTTGCACCAACCTAACTGACCTTCGTAGCGACAGCTTTTTGATTATTTTTATTTTTAGTCTGTATGTAAGAATAATAAAGTTATTATCCGCCGCGGGCGGAAGCTTGTTTGTTAAATTTGTTACTCATAAAAGGCTCAGGCACTTTTGAGTTCAAAAATAATCGGCACTAATCAATAATTTTGGCAAATTATAAAGGCACAAATTGATTTAAAAATAAACTTTGTACATAGATGGTTTTTAATGACAAAATGGTGCATGATCATCCCTAATGATAATACTTTTACGGTTCGAATTCGAACCCCGACAACATGTTTGTATGATCTGTAAATTATATCTCGAGCTTTTCTACGTCTCGTCTTTACAAAAAGTAAATTTTAGTTACAAGTACCTATATCATCAGTCATTCGGTTATCATAACATAAGCATTATTACTCGTTAAGGTGGTTGTATGCGTCAAACAGCGCCGCCGCCTATTTTATTTTATTATTACGTTGAACAAAGGAATTAAAAAAAAACTGAATGTACAGTTTGTGAAACCCATCATAAACTTTTTTTTAATACCTATGTAATAGTTTCATTTTGCATAGTTTAGTTAGAAGTTATAGCGAAGTTGCACTTGGTGGCCACCAAACTCTGTTTTCGTTATTCCTCCTAAACTATACAAAATGTAACTATTACATAGGTATTGAAAAAAAAGCTTATGATAGGTTTCACAAACTGTACATTCAGTTTTTTAAAATTCCTTTGTTCAACGTAATAATAAAATAAAATCGGCGGTGGCGCTAGTTTCACCCATAGAGGCACCTTAAGAGGCCGTAGGTAGCAAATATGTGGTTGGAATCGTATTAGATCTAAAAATCCGTGAAAGATACCACCTTATAATGTTTGGAGAAATTAAACTTTGAACTTTTATCTTGCGTTGTGCCATTTTAAAAACATGATTTGAGTAAATTGTCTCGATAATATATTTTTTTGAAAATTACATGTTTTCTGAACTAATTGCGTTTCATCTCAAGAAATACAAATTAGTTTGGTTTGGTTTTTGTCTTGTAAAAAACTCTAGAATGATTACTATGAAATTGGAATTCAATTTTGTCGATTGGTTGATTAGTTAACTTGTAATAAAATAAAAACGTCAAAGAAAGTTTTCAGTCAGATAATCCGCTCGGTCCCTGCCTTTTCACCAGGGCTGCCATTTGTACGATTTAAATCGTATACGTACGACTTTTTGCAAGATTTTTACGAGTACGATCGTAACATCGAAATCGTACAGAAAACGTACGACTTTTTTACATACAATCCAATTTAACTTTTTTTGGCAACAATTCTGTATCAAACTCATTCGTCTGAACCGTAGAAGCAGATTTATAATAATCTATGGTCTGAACAATAACAATGAAATGATGATTGAAAGCACAGCCCCCTGATTGTGTAACTTGTTTCACATTGTATCCAAGTTGTATCAAAGCAAAAATCACAGTAAATCGCGAAAACAACTGTCAAATATGACAGTAATTAACTAGGTTACTTACTAATTTACTTAATCAGCGTTAAATCTGACAGTTATTTTCGCGATTTTCTGTGATTTTTGCTTTGATACAACTTGGATACAATGTGAAACAAGTTACACAATCAGGGGGCTGTACTATTACATGCTCTTTGGCACTGGCAGAGTTATGGCAGCACAGACACACAGCAAGCCATTAATAAGAAGTTGAATGTCCCGCCTGGTTCCGCCCAGCGGCCTGCCTAGGAGAGTTTCGGGGGTTTCCCTTGTAGGTACTCTCATTTCTATAGTTTGGCCAAAGACGATTAATATCTAGATATTAATCGTCTTTGGTTTGGCCAATGAAACCGTAAATAGAACCTTATTGTTTTAATCCTTCTTCTTAGCGGAAACTGCACTGAATTTAAACCGACAGATAGCATGATCAAAATGATGAATACGGCAAGCCTCTCAAAAAGTGAATTTGTAAATAAATCGATGATTATTGTTGGTACGACTTTTTATTTCAAATTTTCCTTTGGCGTACGACTTTTTTTATGCTGTGGTACGATCGCCGCCTATTTTCACCTGGCAGCCCTGCTTTTCACTCCCCGCCGAGGCGTCACAGAGTGTGGACGTGTCGCTCTGTCTCGTCCCGCTTCCCATTTATGCCGTGCGTAAATAGAAAGCGGGAAATTTAAAATTATTCGAAATATTTAAACTTTCGATAGGTATCATAAAATTTGTTTGTAAGTACCTACCTAGCTGGGTAGACAGAGATAGAGGTTGATAAAAATAAGTAATAATAAATAATGATAAAAATAAAACTTACCAAAAATTGTTGAAAAAATATTGAAAGGTATGGTAAGTAACCATACCTACCAATGTACGGAATATTTAGGCGCTGTTTCTTTGTTGCGATTAGTTTCTTTCTACCGTAATACCTAGGTATTTATTTTCACTGCAGTCAAGGTCAAGGTACAGTGTAGGTACCTACCTTACCAAAATCTGAACGTGAGATGATCAATAAAATGAGATCGTATACCTACTGCTTGGCTGGATGTGATTCAAATTGAAAATGTTTCCGTAAGACTGTAATTTGCCTATGAAGGTCTACCTACCTACTGTATACCTACCTACTCACAATACAATAAATATTATATCGTTGGACATGTAACAGCGCCATCTAGTCCCAAACTAAGCAAGCTTGTATTTTGCGGTTTACTGATAAACAACTTAGATACTTTTTTTTGTAAACACATAGGTAAAGTAGATACTTATTTATATAAACATAGAAACACCCAGACTCCAAAGAAATATTTGTAGATCATACAAATATTAGTTCCGCCGCGGGGATCGAACCCGGAACCTCGACTGTATCGCAGGCGGGCTTTCGCCCATTGCGCTACAGAAAAGGTCGTCAATACCTATAGGTATACTTACCTATAGGTATAGGTATACTTACCTATAGGTATTGACGACCTTTTCTGTAGCGCAATGGGCGAATACCTAGTACTACCTACCATTAGATGTACCTACTCATCTAATGGTAGGTAGTACTAGGTACTTACCTATAGGTACTTGTCAAAACTTTTCCATATGTATTCTTCCATTAGGTACTTACCTAATTATAAATTGCTAGGTATTACCTATAAAATAATTTGAAATTTACATATAAAAAAACATTATAAGTAATTATTTATTCAGTGCCAACAGTGCCGGCCAAAGACAAAATAGACTAGGTAGTCTATGGTGCGCCGGCGCATAAGGCGAAGAAGCGCAGCAAAGATCACCATTTACTGCCAAAGCATTTTCGTCTTTAGCTGCGTTGATATAGGATCAAAATTTTAAAATCATTGTGATTACTTGTTGTGTTAGTTAGATCTTATTTAATTGGCTACAAAGACGAAAATGCTTTGGCAGTGAAGAATATTGTTACAACTTTTCTCTGCACATCTCCATAAATACGCGACAACCATTATTCACTATCCCGCTCTTTCGACGAGACAATCTACCTATTCTGTTTTCTTCTTATTCATTCTCATTCTCATTCGGGAATGTGTGCGAAATGAACTTTCGATCCGATCCGGCATGTAGGTAGGTATGTGTATCGATCCGTGAGATCGTATAGGTACCATTGTATCGATCGATACAAATAAGCCGACTTATAAGTAAGTACCTACCTAACTACCTACCTACTTATTTAAAAATATACCTTTTTTATACCTACCATTTGTATATTATTTTATTCCACTATATTATGAGGCAGTAGGTAGGTACCAACGTATCAATTCTACTTATTTAAAAATATACCTACCTACTTACCTTTTTTATACTAATAAATAAAGCGAATTGAGAAACTCCTCCTTTTTGAAGTCGGTTAATAATTTGAAAGTTAGATTTATTCATAATCGCACATTTCGTCGTATCCTACGAAAAAGGAAACAGTTGCAAAACACCAACTTTACAGGAGGCGGTTTTTTCTTAATATTTCGATGAGTTTTCAACTTTTTAATGAATTTTTTTTTTTATTTATTTTTATAACATCCTATTCATCATTCCAAGTACTTTTAATTAATTTAACACTGCTATTTCCCCCATTTTTGTCGCTTGTTTCCTTAATCCGTGTAATATTTTCTGGTTGGCTTGGTCCAAAGCGCCTTAGTAACCTTTCTCCACGGTGATTTTTGTTGACGCTAACCTTTGTTGCCTTGTTCACCCGGAGTTGGCAGGGTACTGATGACAATTAATGTGGGCTTAGGCCAAAATATGATATGTTTGAACGTGCTTTTAACTAGGTACTTCGACAACAACTAATGTTTTTATGATTTTGCGATCAAACTTAATAAGGGTGAAATGCAGTGCCAAAGTTTTAAGTGAAACGTATTAATGGTAGGTGTTTTGAACTCTGTTGGATAGTTACTATAGATAGATCAATAATTAAATCTACTATTAAAAAGAGGTAAGTTGGTTTGTTTGTTTGTTTGTTTGTTTGTATGTTTAGAGTAGGTAATCTCCGAAACTATTCATCCGATTTCAAAAATTCTTTCACCGATGTGTACCTAGGCATGGACTTTCCGAATGAACATAGGCTATATTTTATCAAAGTAGGCACCACGCGAACGAAGCCGCGGGCGAGTAATCCATACTAATATTATAAAGGGGTAAAGTTGGTTTGATTGTGTTTTATATGTTTAGGGCTATCTCCGAAACTACTCATTCTATTTCAAAAATTCTTTCATCGATGTGTAGGATGGACATTCCGAATATACATATTTTTTCATAGGCTATATTTTATCAAGGTAGGTACCGAAGCGAGCGAATCCGCAGGTGTGTAAGCTAGTACAAAATAAATCGACACAAACATTGTTTCGGAGTTCTTCGACAAAACTATTAAAAAAGGTGAAATGCGGTGTCAAAGTTCAGGTATAAAAAGCTCTCTACGCTGGCATGATTCATTTGATTCGAAGTCAGCTTAAATATATTGCAAGAAAATTTAAATGTTTCAGACCATAGAATAGAAACCGACCAACAGCCAGCCACAACAACAAGCATCATAAGCAAAATCAAGTGTCACATGACGCATCTGTCCTAAAAAAGTTCGATCTATGAATCTTGCTGCGCTCGCTTGGTTCAAAGCTCACTTACTTACCCACACTTTTAACTGTGTCAGACTCTATGGTCTGACACAGTTAAAAGGAACCTACCAGCAGTCAGCCTTTTCTATAAGCACCATATTAAGCAAAATCAAGTGGTTCATCATGATGCAATTGTATTTTAAAAAAATCTGCTCGCTGCGCTTTCTTGGTTCGAAGAACGCTCAGCTCGTAAGGTAGCTTCGCTCGCACGGTAGCTTCTTGAATATTTTGCAAGCAAATTGAACTGTGTCAGACCATAATTATAATAGAAACCGACCAAAAGTCAACCTCTAAGAACACAGTAAGCAAAATCAAGTGTCACACTACGCATTTGTCTTAAAACAAATCGGGTAATGTCTAAGAAACTTGCACGGTAGCTTTTTGAATATTGTGCAAGCAAATTGAACTGTGTTAGACCATTATAAAAAGAGCACAGCAAATCAGCTTTTTTTAAGAACACCGTAAGCTAAATCAAGTGTCACATGACACATTTATTCTAAATAAAATGTCTTTAAGCTTTAAAAAGCTCGTTGCGCTCGCTTCATGAAAGCTTCTTCAATATTTCGCAAGTAAATTTTACTCTGAGACCATAGATTAGCAACCGGCCATCAGTCAGCCTTTTCACCATTTATGCAAAAATAAGTGTCACATGACGTATATGCCTTAAACAAGCCTATTTAAAAACTTTTTAGAAACAAGATTTAATAAAGAGAACTAAACTTTAAAAAATCCAGCACCAAAGTAGGTAGGTACTCGTCAAGACCAATCAAATGAGCTGAAACTCGATGGGGTTGTGTAGTTTCTTTGAGTTCCTATGACCACCTTCTAGTTCCATCATCAGATCAGACCCTGGTAGCCATCTAAAAATAAAATACTCGCCAAGAAGAAACAAACAAGCCGTAACTCGATGGAGTTGCGTCGTTTCATTACAGAGTTCCTATGACCACCTTCCAGTTCCATCATCAGATCAGACCCTGGTAACCATCTAAAAATAAAATACTCGCCAAGACGAAACAAACGAGCCATAACTCGATGGAGTTGCGTCGTTTCATTACAGAGTTCCTATGACCACCTTCCAGTTCCATCATCAGATCAGACCCTGGTAACCATCTAAAAGTAAAATACTCGCCAAGGCGAAACAAATGAGCCGAAATTCGATGGTGTTGCGTCGTTTCATTACATAGTTCCTATGACCACCATCCAGCTCCATCATCAGACCCTGGTTAACATTGAAAGACAAACTACTCGTCAAGACGATTCAAATGAGCCCAAACTCGATGAGGTTGGGTCGTTTCATGGCGAAGTTCCTTTGCCCACCTTCACCTTCCAGCTCCATTATCAAATCAGCACCATCTCATCATCATATTGCATTGTCACGCGGTTTACACGTGTATGCAAAATTTCAGCTCAATCAGTAACCGGGAAGTGGATTCAATTTAATTTGCAAGATTTGATAACAAACATCGGGACAGGTGAAACTAAATAAAAGCTTGTAAAAATAATAACTTATGAGCTCGCTTCATTGTAAATTCATGATACTCCACTCACGCATGTCCGCACTCCACGGTAATCTTGGACGAGTAAAGCAACAGTTGCGTTTATCGCCCGTGCTCCGCCCGTCGCACTCGATTTCGCGCGTGGAACACAGCTACCAGAGCGTTTGTTTCCGTATTCGCCGAGAGAAATTCAGCAATGTAATTGTAACCGAATTTTAAAACTTTAATAACTTATTGAAATAAATTTATTTTTGAACTTTTTTTGAACTGATTAGATGTAAATGATAGTGAAGATTCCAAAAATGCAATAAAAATAAAAGGTGACAGTGGCGTCTGTTTCCTTATTCGTAGGATACGACGATTTCACGCGCGCGCGCCCACAAGCGGACCTCCCCCTCCCGCCCGCCGCGCGCCGTTGTCACCACCCCGCTTGTATTCTTGTTTAAAATGTTTACGAAAAAAAATAAAAAATATAGGTACTTACTTACCTTTTTTATACCTAGGTACCATTTGTATATTATTTTATTCCAATAAATTATGAGGCAGTAATAGGTAAGTAGGTACCAACCAACGTCTCAATTTGTGTATCTTTTGTCAACTGGAACTCAATTTTTATGTTCAAATAGAAAAAAAAAAAAAAGAGTGCAAAAAGATCGCATGGCGCGTACAGACTTGAGCTTGCCATCATAAATTTCACATCAAGGGCTGTGACCACTAGGCCAAATTGATCGTACTTGATGCGACGAAAATATCAACCAGGCTGTCAACTCGCTAAAAACGAGTCGGTGCACGGGCGTCGACCCCGTGTATAAATCAACGCAATCGGTCGACGTCGTGAGTGCTGCCATCTTTTGATAGCTAGTCGAACTGATATTATCGCGATTTGATTGGTTGCGTGATTCGTCCAATCGAACTGATTTATCGCTTTATTTAGGGCGAGTCGGCGCGTTCTTAAGGATATTTATTTAGTTTAATATGAAAAGTGAACTCCTTCCCAGGTTCCCCAAGGACCCCGACACCAAGGAGCGCTGGATGGAGGCGACGGGCCGCGTGCGCTGGTTCCCCCGACCCTCCAGCACCATCTGCTCCCAGCACTTCCAGCCCCAGGACATCCTGCTCACCAAGAAGGGGTACAAGTACATCAGCGACTCTGCCGTGCCTACGAGGAACTTCCTCTCTTATCATGAAACGGTATGTGCGTTAGCGTTATAAAGTTTATACAGTAGGTATGGCTATATGCTATTCCAGGCCATGATCTAAACTCTAAAGCTATTCCAAGTTCTTCGGTCTATAATTATTGGTAAGTATTGGTTTATTTGTTTCAGACTCCAGTAGCCGAACCACAGTCCTCAAGATCAGATGAAATGGAAGTTGATCTGCCACTTGCTGAAGTCAAAGTAGAAGCCACTCCTGGTCCTTCCAGGAAACGGACCGCTAACTCCTCGTCTGAACACCCTCAACAAAAGTCACCCAGGAATGACGTTGAAAGCGATGACTCAGAGTTCTCCAATGATGATCTCAGCAGCATGCTGAGGTATGAAGAGAACAAGATAAAGAAGCAGACCCTCAAAATGAAGCGTCTACAGAGTAAACTGAAGAGACTGAAAATGTCTATTTGGAATATGCAAGACCTGTACACTGTTCTAACGGAAAAGCTTAATATTTCCAGCGAAGATATAATTAGCCTTGAAAACACTCAAGTAAAGGTAACCAAATGATCCCTAGGTAGTTTTATTTCAATTGCTACGCTATATTAAACATCAAATATTCATTTGTAATACCATTTTTCTTGGCAGGTATCCGAACTGGCTGCTCGTCGTCAAACCAATAAGGAACTGTCCGAAGTGGTGTCGAAGCTCACATACTCGCCGGAACTCCGCTGTTTTGCGCTCACACTTCACTCCATTTCGGCTAAAGCATACGACTATGTTAGGAAAAAGTTCAAGACCAGCCTTCCCCATCCGAGAACTCTGAAGCACTGGTATCTGAAAGTGGACGGCGAACCAGGCTTCACTAAAGAAGCATTTGTAGCTTTGAAACGTAAAGCAGAAACATCTGACCAGCCTATTCTGGCCACGTTAGTCCTTGGCGAAATAGATATCAGCCGTTGTGTGGAAGTCGATGGTAGAGTTTACGGCTACGTAGACATGGGAACGGGTTTGGATACTGATATGGCGAACTACGCTAGGGAGGTACTAGTTCTATCTTTGACTGCCATCAATGGCAACTTCAAGGTCCCGCTAGCATATTTTCTTACCGATAATGTAACGTCGGAGCAACGCGCCGAGCTCGTGAAGCTGGCCATCGAGATGGCTCATGACGCTGGCGTCAAGGTGGTCGCGCTGAGCGTCTGCGCGAGCAACGCTAATGAGTACATGACGAATCATCTCGGATGCAACTTACAGAAAGGTCGCGTTACTTTTAAACATCCTGTAACTGATGAACCTATTGTTGCTATTCTAGATCCGATCAATTTACTGGAGAGCTTGCAGGGCACGTTTTTGAACGTTGGTAAATTTTACGACAAAAATGGCAAAACCATCGAATGGAAGTATCTCAAACAGCTGGAAAAGAAGACGTACACCAAAGAATCACACTACATTGATTACCAAAAAGTGAGAAACTTGTCTAATCAAGCCCTGAAACTTTTCAGCCCGAGGTTTCTAGAAGAGTTGCAATATTGCAAAGACGAACGAGAAGTTGAAAATGAAAGAGAGCCAACAGCGACGTTTGTATCGCTTTGCATCTCAATTTATGACGTGTTCTTCAACGACCACAAGAATATTCTCACTAAGGAAAACTCTAACCAGATTTTAGAGCTTGCATCCACCGCGACAGAATACATCTCTGCATTGAAGGTGGTGGACGGTGGTCCTGTGCCACGAAGATTGGCAATTTCTCTAACATTCTTTGACGCAATCAAAATGTTGTACTCAAGCTTGATAGAGACAAACATTTTGAAGAGTCTACCTCTCCAAAAGCTCACTCAGGACTTCCTAAAGCATTTTTTTTGGAACATCAAAGCTGGCGCAGGATATAAGGCCGATGCAGATCCGACACCAAAAAAGTTAATTCTTGGATACAAGAAATTTGTGGCACAGATAAAGGAGATAAACAAGAGTAAGAACCTTCCGTTTGAGCAAATATCGATCCCCCTGTCTCTCTCGCCAGTAGACCGCCTCAACAGGATCAAAGGATTTGGAATTATACACGAAAGCAAAGAAAAAGCTGATCCTTTAGAACAGGATCTTGACTCTCTGTCTGACAACAACGAGGACGCCATAATAGAAATAACTGTGCACATCGTTCAGGAACTGAACAGAAGAATCTTCTGCGATACTTGCTCACTCGCACTGGTGACCAATAAGAGGGGGATATTTAACAACCACATTGTAGCCATGGACAGGAGAAAGCCGCTCTATTCATCGCCAGATGTGATCAAAATTTGCAAAACTGCTGACATGGTTTTGAAGGGTTTCAATCATAAAACATCCAAAGAGGTGAAGAGAGATATAGTGATGGCGAAGACAATGCGCCAATTCATCGGTACTAATATATTTGATGAAATTTGTCATCACCAATTTAATGAGTTTCCCGAGTCGAACCACGTGACTGATCTGATGAAAGCCGTCGTGGAAATGTACATTAATATCTATTACAAGTATAGGAAGAAGGAAACTTACAAGGACGTGATAAGGGAACTCAAACAAATGTGGATGGAGCCAAACACCGAGCGTTATCTTTTCAGCAGATAAAGGAATTCCTTTTGAAAAAACAATTTAATATTACCTTGTTTAGTATTATCTTAAATAGGAATAGATATTTGTTACCTACTCAGTCAATGATCAAGTTGCATTTCCAATATAATTTTAAAACCAAGATAGCCTTCATTTCTGATCTGATTAGTAGACCTTCAAATTCATCCAATAAGTTAGTCATTATGGACATGGGTCTCGAAATCGGTCGTGTTGGGCGAGAGGTTGTGAGTTCGAATCTTAAAATTTCGTTTCATAAAATATACTACCTAAGTACTTATATGTATAAACGGTGAAGGAAAACATCGTGACGAAACCAGTTAGCTTTCAAAAAGCGATGGTAGTCTTGCATTGAAACCTATCATGTATGGACATGCAAAATGTACCAAATACGTTGGCCATTTACCTCTACTCCTTACATTGTAGTTCACTGTACCAATAACTTAGGTACTGATTCTGAGGCTTGACTTGAACTTAGTTAATTGTTATAATCTCGAGATATTAATGCATCTCTCTTGTTTACATTTTCCTCTCCAACAATGACGTGGAACGTCCTCTGTAATGAGTCTTCCACTCATTACAATTGTAATGAGGCTTGGCGCGTTATGCACAGGACATAAAGCTTGAATGCGCGATGTACATTTAAACGGCGGGTAATGGCGTGTGCGTCCGGGGCTCCGGGGCTCCGGGGCTCCGGTCCCGGTGGCTGGGACTGGATGAATAAAGTACAGATTTATACATAGATAGAACTGAGCAAATTATGGTTTATCTAGTGGCAAAAATCTTGTTTAGGTATTGTTGAACGACCGCCGTAATATACAAACTATTGTTTGTTTGGTTTAAAATTACATTCAATTAGGTAGTACCTTTCTGAAACAAAAATTAAAAATTTTAGTTTAAGTATACAATAGTGGCAATTCTGAGTGTCGCAAAAGCTAAACTAAGCTAACTAAAATTGTTGCCGTCCCTTTCATAGCGATGGAAATAAAAAGGATGGCAATAGTTTTAGTTAGGTTAGTTTAGCTTTTGCGACACTCCGAATTGCCCCCAATATTTTAACCAATAATAAAGCCTACTTTTAACCAATAATTAAAAACCTTAAATCATTAAAAAATTCGCAGCTGTCCAAAGCTAAAATCGCGAGAAATCCTGTCTTGGTTACATTTTATAAATAAGCTACAAACAAAATATTTTTAGTTAAGTACAATTACAAATTAAGTAACTTACCTATAAAGAGTTTTTTCCATTTCCCTCGCTGTTACAGTTTGGTGTGAGTGCGTCCTATAGCTAATAATAATATTATAAAGGTGAAAGTTTATGTGTGTGTAAGTGTGTTTGTTACTCTTTCACGCTCAAACGGCTGGACGGATTTGAATGAAATTTGGTACCAGAATTGCTTATACCCTGGATTAACAAATAGGCTACTTTAAATTCCTGAAAAGTGCAGTGTTCCCGTGGGATTCGTGCAAAAGGTAGCTGTCAGACAAAATTACTTTATAGATGGCAGCACAGGCAGAAATATTACTCCTTCACGCTCAAACAGCTGGACGGATTTGAATGAAATTTGGTAGCAAGATTGTACCCTTGATTAAATAATAAGCTACTTTAAATTCCTGAAAAGTGCAGTGTTCCCGTGAGATTATAAACCAAATTATTCATCAAAATAGTTTCGGTAGTTTGGCCGTGCAAAAGGTAGCTGTCAGGCAAAATAACTTCATAGATGGCAGCACAGGCAAAAATACAACTCCTTCACGCTCAAACGGGTGGACGGATTTAAATGAAATTTGGTAGCAGGATTGCATATACCTACCCTGAATTAAAAAATACGCTACTTACAATTCCTGAAAAGTGCATTGACTCCGTGGTATTATTAATCAAATTCATTAAAATAGTTTATACCTACAAAATAGTTTGGCCGTGAAAAAAACTGAAAAAGTAACAAAATAATTTCAATAGATGGCAGCACAGGCAAAGTTATTATTCCTTCACGCCAAACGGCTGGACGGGTTTGAATGAAAATTGGTAGCATGATTGCTTATACCCTGAACTAAAAAATACGCTACTTAAAATTCCTGAAAAGTGCATTGATTCCGTGGGATTATTAATCAAATTCATTAAAATCCCACTAATATTATAAAGGTGAAAGTTTGTGTGTGTGTGTGTAAGTATGTAAGTGTGTTTGTTACTCTTTCACGCTTAAACGGCTGAACGGATTTGAATGATATTTTGTATCAGGATTGCTTATACCCTGGATTAACAAATAGGCTACTTTAAATTCCTGAAAAGTGCAGTGTTCCCGTGGGATAAATTATTATTACTATTCATCAAAATAGTTTCGGTAGTTTGGCCGTGCAAAAGCCAGCTGTCAGACAAAATAACTTCATAGATGGCAGCACAAGCAAAAATATAACTCTTTCACGCTCAAACGGCTGGACGGATTTGAATGAAATTTGGTAGCAGGATTGCTTATACCCTGGATTAAAATATACGCAACTTAAAATTCCTGAAAAGTGCATTGA
Source organism: Xanthorhoe designata (assembly GCA_963582015.1). Lineage (NCBI taxonomy): Eukaryota > Metazoa > Arthropoda > Insecta > Lepidoptera > Geometridae > Xanthorhoe > Xanthorhoe designata. The sequence continues at coordinate 11,691,359 of OY757046.1, forward strand.
TTCCGTGGGATTATTAATCAAATTCATGAAAATAGTTTATACAAAATAGTTTGGCCGTGAAAAAGTAACAAAATAATTTCAATAGATGGCAGCACTGACAAAGTTATTATTCCTTCACGCTCAAACGGCTGGATGAATTTGAATTAAATTTGGTAGCAGGATAAACAAATAGGCTACCTTAAATTCCTGAAAAAAGGAATGGTTCCGTGGGATTATAAACCAAATTATTTATCAAAATAGTTTGGCCGTGAAAACGTAACTGTTAGTCAAAATAATGTTAATAGATGGCAGCACAGGCAAAGTTATAACTCCTTCACACTCAAACGGCTGGACAGTTTTGAATGAAATTTGGTACCAGGACAGTTGATATCCTGGATAACACGTCATGTCTTAGGCTACCTTAAATCCCTTAAAAGCGTATTGTTCCCGTGAGATTATCAAAATACCTAAATTATGCTTCTTGAAACTCAAACGGCTTAACGAATTTCAAATACCTATTGTTTTTTTTTGTCCCCATAATCTCACGGAATTGGGACTTATACGCAGATAAATCCCCGATAAAAAGATTTCTGGCTCAACATAAACCATTTGAACAAAGTTTATATTTGTGTCTTCAATTAAAATTCGCTACAGCACCTCATCGTCGCTATTTTATTAAATTTTCCACAGTTTCGGCTCGCTTCGAGTCTAAAATCCTCGCAGCGCTCGCTTTGCTCGCATGTAGCTTTTTCAATCTTTTGCAAGCAAATTGAACTATGTCAGACAATATAATAGGAACCGACAAACAGTCAGCCTTTTAGGTATATGAGCTCCATAAGCAAAATCAAGTATCACGTCAGGACGCATTTGTTTTTAAAAATTTCCGCTCGCTTCGCGAGTTTAAGACGCTCGCTGCGCTCGCTTAGTACGAAGCTCGCTTCGCTCGCACGGTAGCTTTATAAATATTTTGCTAGCAAATTGAACTATGTCAGACCATATAATAGGAACCGACCAACAGTCAGCCTTTTCTATGAGCTCCATAAGCAAAATCAAGTATCACGTCAGGACGCATTTGTTTATAAAAATTCCCACTCGCTTCGCTCGCATGGTAACTTCTTGAATATTTTGCTGGCAAATTGATCTATGTCAGACATTAGAATAGGGATCGACCAACAGTTAACCTTTTCTATGAGCACCTTAAGCAAAATCAAGTGTCACATGACGAATTTGTCTTAAAAATTTCGGCTCGCTGCGCTCGCTTGGTTCGAAGCTCGCTTCGCTCGCACGGTAGCTTCTTGAATATTTTGCTGGCAAATTGATCTATGTCAGACCATAGAATAGGGACCGACCAACAGTCAGCCTTTTCTATGAGCACCTTAAGCAAAATCAAGTGTCACATGACGAATTTGTCTTAAAAATTTCGGCTCGCTGCGCTCGCTTGGTTCGAAGCTCGCTTCGCTCGCATGGTAGCTTCTTGAATATTTTGCAAGCAAAATAAATTGTGTTAGACCATAGAATAGTAACCGACCAGCAGTCATCCTTTTCTATGAGCACCAAAATCAAGTGACACAATGACGCCTTGGTCTTAAACAAGGAGCAAAATTAAAAATTTTATGAAAACTTTTTCGATTACGTAAGAAGAGAGTAATTTTTTGCACTCTCAAGGTGCATTTTTATTCATGTCTCTGTAGATCCTCATCAGACCAAAAAAAGAATCATCAAAATCGGTTCACCCAGTCGACGAATTGAGAACCTCCTCCTTTTTTGGAGTCGTAAAAAAAATGTATTAACTTATTCACCGCGGGTAACACCGCGGGGCACAGCTAGTAGCTAATGGTCCATAAAACTAAAATTGCGTGGAGCGATAATTGTCGCCCGAGCGACGAACGGATGTCGGCGATCGCTCGCGACAAAACTGTAAGTAACCATAGTTCTGTTGTTTGTTTAAATTTACTTAGGTCTGTTTTCTACCTGGCCTAACTACTAAGTCATGTAAAAACACTAGGTTCAGAGGAATCTAATCATATCCTTTCGTTACCAAACGTAGTTGGTAGGTAGGTACATAGCTACGTATAGGTACTAACACTTAATTTTTTATTATTCAAAATTTTTTTCAGAACTGCCCATTACGTTAAATTAAAAGAATATTTCTAAACAGGAGACGCCCAAAAACTCGAATCCTTTAAAAAAAACTAAACATTTGAACCTCTATCTCCAAAAACCAAAAAAACTAAGTCACGGCTCCGAAACCGGAATCAACTATTCCAAAAATAAAACGTAAAAGAACTCACAATAATAAATTAAATTATTTACCTGCTTGGAGCCCAAACGTGAGGCCACTTAGTGCGCGCCGTCTCTTTCTAACTAACGCGCGGGAGCGAGGCGGCAATAGATCTGGAATTGAAAAGTGCAGCTACTGTGTTACGCGGTCACTCTTTCCTTTTTGCATATTAGGGTTCCGGCGAGACAATTTGTAACCTATCGCATCGCATGGGACCAATTTATTTTTCAATTAGGTACCCATTTCTAGATAGAATAAAACTGTAAGTATTCCCAAAATTACTCAAAAATTTACAAATTTTCATCCATGCTACATTGTTAAATCCCTATAATCATCACTAATGATCACCATTACAATATTTAATTCTTATTTATTTATTTTTCTACAATTTACTATTAATTACCTATTGTATTTCATTTATTTATTTTATACTTATAGAAGACAATATAACATCATAACAGGTTTTTTCATGTGTTGTTTATAATTTTTAATTTGAAGGTATTTTGTTACTGTTAGCGTCTTTCTGGGAGCATCAAGTGCAATTCATTAAAATCATAATTATAAGTAGGTACTTTGCTTACAATCAAGGTAAAAAGAAGGATAATAATAAAATGAAATAAAACTTCAAATAATATTACCTACTTCAAAACAAAACACGGATCTAAAGTATCGTTATGGACATTTACACCAATTTTGTTTTCCATTTATATGCAAATCCACTTAGCACACTATTGTTAAGTACCTACCTCATAATAGTTGGCAATTACTATTTACATAACTTGAAAATTACGGATAATCATAATAGTCACGCGTGAAAGCTAGTCGATTATTTTGGAGTTACGACTTACGAACCGGAACCATTGTCAATTATGTTGACCTTAGTTGAAAAACAAATTACCTATCTCAGATTACCAAATTAATGTCCTCTGACATAAGACACAAAACATTATCATTATTCATTAGAATACCCATCAAAAAGTTGAAACTTTTAATAGAGGTACTATTTTTGTTTATGTCGTATGCATTTATTCCTGCTAAAAAGTATAGAATTTTAGTATTTTAGGCAGAAAAATATATACTTACTTAATAATTTGAATTTCCACGCTTAAAAGATCAACAGAAACTCATGAAATTCCCTAAGCGTTGCTTACTCGGCAATTTAAAGCCAAGATGGAAGATACAGACTTAAAATTGATGACTTCTCAACCAAACATTCAACGTCTATCTAATTTCGTATCAAATTACTAAACGTCCAAAACTTACCGCTATTTCGTATCAGGCATCGAATCAATCATATTGAATCCCGCCAGTGTAGCTAGCCACCCGTCCCTAGAACCACTCCTCGATTTTCGGACGGATGTGAAGGGTGCTAGGGGTCTTGGCACGCTGGTCCGCTGAGTCAGGGTACATAGCAATTTCGTGGAAGACTTCCCACCCCCGAGTTGAAGTGTTTGAGTAAGCTCGTTGGATATTCCCAATCCTCAACTTAATGAAAGGTTTCTTGTGAAGGAAAAAGGTTAAACTTGCCTAAATCGTTAAAGGATTACACAACCCCTGCTATATTATGTATAAGTAATTTACAAGGTTTCTTTCAATTCAACCAAGACTTTGCCAACATTAAAGATTTTAAAAGCCAAGTTTTTGTGACTATGTAGGTTTAACAACTAAAACTAAAAGTTTCTAGTTTGTATTCAATGGGGCCTCAACTTAAGCTCTGGAGGCCTTATTGAATACTACTATTCGAATACCTAATCACAAACTGTCTGATTATAATACGGTAGGTAAGTATAATATTCAATATCTCAGAAAAAAATGCAAAATCAATCATTAATAGAGTCTAACTAAAGATTAAAATTGGAATTTATAAAAAATATTATTTAAGACACTTGCGTACAGTACAGATTTGAGGATGAAGTAAAGCGTTTGCTTAACTTATCCCTGATAAACCCCTTCTAAGTTATATAAAGTGCCTATCTCGTAATCTTCCCCTTCTAGAAGCTTGCGATACCGGTCGTTCGCCCGCCCTATCGTCTACCAGCGCAATACCCCGTCAGCTGATTACATTGTCATTGTGCACTGTTCACTACTTACAATAATCAAACACCTAATCGACAGATTTCAGAAACATACAAACATCATTATCACTAACAACAAACCAATCAATCAAGGCTAATCTAGACTAATATCAGCAATTCAATTTAAACTTTGTGTTGATGTCAACAGAGTTTATATTATGAGTTATAATGTTAATAAACTTATCTTTTCATGTTAATGAAACCGGTTTATTGCAGATTTCACCGATTTATTATAAAATGCAGCTCGATTCATTGTATGTTATATTTTTGGAAATATTAACATAACTTGTTTTTTTAGTATAGACTGAGATCTGTAGGAGCTTGTTATCGTGAAGAAACTTTCTTTTATTGACACAAGCTTAATTTTTACTTCATACAGTTAATTAAATTAAACATTAAATCACTAAGCTACAGCTACAGCTCTACTAATGCGAACCGGGAACTTTAAATCATCAATCAGTTACATCGTTCGAGTTAATCAAATATCTGTCAATTTCTTCATTTTTTCCTTTAAATGTCTGGAAAGATGCCACGACCAGAATTAGTTAAAGCACAGAAACATTAGTGTAGATATTTCGGACACGGCGCGTGGTGTCGAATGCTGAAGTAAGGGCTATAACTCACGAAGGGCTTGGCGGTTATAAATCTTCAAGTTTTGGCTCTCCTCCGATTTTATTACTTTTTATTTTCTCTTGCCTACTGTTTTAGCTTTTTATTTCATCACTTTCATCAGCGTTCAAATTATTATAATGTTACTGAATAAATTGAAATTCTATCTCGAAGGGTAAAACACATTTACCAGAAAATACAAGTGTTGATTCCCTATCTCTCACGAAGACCCTTTCATCGCATATGGCTCGCATCACGAATGTATTTTGAACACTTTTCAACGAGTTAACTAATCTAAATACAACTTACATTTGATTTTAATTTATCTCCACGGACCAGTTGCCCCGTGCAAACAAAAATATAACTTGTTTCTAAGACACTAGGAATGAAAATGCCTAAACAAACGCCAGTCGGTTCTAATTTCATTTTAATTGCATGCACTTTAATAAACCATCCACTTGTCTTTTCAGATCTAAAAATAGCTGACCTCTTTTAAGCGAAAATATTCCTTCCTTGATCAGCTTTAGAGTCATTTTAGCTTGTAAAGTAAATCTTTCAGTAACAAATACATCATCTATGGCTGGTTCTTTATCCTCATCATCATTAAGGTTCATTATCGCTGCTTTATTATTCAACTAACCGAACAAAAACATTCTTACAATCAAATCTATCTCTGTGATTACAAGGTCCATATTGCTTCGTCGTGTTTTTTGTAGTGTAGAGTCCACACGTGTAGGATTATGAACAAGTGGGTTGGTTCAGCGTGCGTTAGAGTTATGTTGACAAGCGATTACGTTACTTATCTTGATTAATACCGAGATTACTTGTTAGATAACCTTCGTAAGTTTTAAGGAACACGACTTTATGAGTCACATCCAATCATAATGCACTTAGGTCATACATTTTCATATACCTATTTGGTACCAGCTCTACTTGACTTTGCAATGTATAATGGTGTCTCTTGTCTTTGTCTCTCGAACTGATACATTGCCTAAAGTCAAGTAATGGTCGCGGTCACCTGTCTCGGTCTCTGGTCTCGGTCTCTGGTCTCGGTCTCCGGTCGAGGTCGCACGAGGCGCGAACCGCTACCCTTTAGGTAGCGGTTCGCGCCTCGTGCATTCAACACATTTGCAAAGATGAAAATAACAATAAAAACCAAACCATCAAACATTTGCAAAGATGAAAATAACAAAAAAGTCGTTTACGACATAAGAGAAGTCGCGGGCTGTTCCTGGCTTGGCACACACCTCCTTTATGGCCACTCGGCTAATAAAGACCCGTCAATTAGTATTGCTTTCATGTCTCCAAGTTCATAAGACGCCAGCTCTAGAGAAACTTTGACGCGAGATGTCACCCTAATGCAATTTCTGTGTATCGCAAGTTGGCCCGTATTCTGTGATGATCCTCAATTAGCGATATTAATACTGACTTTGTCACTCTTAACGTTGATAAATCTTTCTGTTGTGTCAGCTAAAAGGTTTTAATTTGTTTGTTGAAAGGCTATTAGGTAAAACTTTTGTAAGTATTAATTTATTTATGTTCCATGTTAAAGCTTTCGAATTAATCTTGTTATCACAATACTAATTGGAGCTATGTAAACTCATTAGTGTAGGTATTAGTAACATACTTACCTACACTAATGAGTAAATGGTCAGTAAGGACTAGGCTATTTAAGCTATGGGATGAGTTAGAGGCCCTTTTTTTGTAACAACTGTTTTGTAAGTTTATTCTATGTCTAGAGACCACACCCGCATGGCATTGCAGCATTGGTGTAAAAACTAGGTACTAGGATTTTTACCAACGATGCACAGCACAACGCAAGCCAAAAGCTAAGAAACAACAACTAAGACGAGCTATTCAGTAGGCGAATTACCTACTGGTAAATAAATAAAAATTACCTACCAAACAAGTGACCTTTTAGAAGTTTAATGGCAAAAAACATCAACTTTATTATTCATAAACAATTAAACATTAATTCCACCCTTAGCTTGGCTTCTCATAATAACGTGACGAAAAAACCTTCTTTTTCCACTTACAAAATAAGCACGTTTTTAAAATAAGTTTTTGTAGGGAATCTTTACATCAAGTAAAACAATTTAGGTAAGTAGGTACACGAAGTAGGTAGGTACATTTCTTTTTAGCTAAAAATGTTATTGTACAAAGATAATCGAATCAATAAAAACCTACTGAACCATCAAACGCTGATGCTAAGTCACGCGAGCGGCTCCCCGAGCGAGCGAGACCGAGCATCGGCGGCCGATCACGAGTGCACGCGAGCGAGCAGCTCGGGGCTGAGCGAGCGGGAAAGAGCATTTGGTCACCGCGAGCGAGCGAGACCGAGCAATCTGTCGCGTCGAGCGGCTCATTTGCGCGCCGCGCTCTCTGTCGAACGCGTGTCGAGCGCTCACGACCGCGCTCACTAACTGTTACGCTATCTATGGACTCGCTGTGCCACAGACAAACATCAGTCACTACTGCGCTGCAATCGATTCTGTGGAACTGACATCCCGTCGACGCGCAACTTTGTTTGGATGGTTACAAAAAGGTGAGTCATCATCATTTATCGAAGAGTCAAGTTTTGTTGTTATGCGAGGCATTGCGTAACAAAGATAACCGATCGCTGGGTTAATTCTGTATGAAATAAGTGAACGTGAAGTATTGGCTTGGTTATAACTTGGTATCGTAGAGAAAGGTCATCGGTTGGGAAAGAGTACGAGGGGCTCAAACGAACAAGAGACAAAGGCGAAGCGATCAACATGCGGCGCACCGCATTGAACATAGCAGAGCGCTGCGCGGTGGCGTGGCGTGGGTTCGATTCTAACGTTCCAAGTTTTGTCGATAAAGAACTTTAGTTATGAGATTTATTTCTACAGTTAGGTAAGTACTTACATACCTACCTAACTAATAAACAGGTATTATTTAATGGCCACTTTGACACACAAAAATTATACTTAATAGTAAAAATAATAATTGCTATAAGTACATAGGTACTTACTTACATAGAATAATGCTCACTTTACAACTTAGAAGTCAGTTGAAATTATTTTTGATTGGTAGCTAGCGGATGGTGTCATACCGGACCATGGCGGAGGTCGAGTGGACCAACGAGTCCGTGATACGGCTGGTGCAGGAGTACCACAAGCTGCCCGAGCTGTGGGACCGATCGCATGAGCTGCACACAGTACAGACGGCTAAATACGAGGCCTGGACCGCCCTCGCACGGACCTTCTGCTGCGACATCGGTAAGCCTCATCTTTCCCTCATTTGAAGGTATAGATCGCGCCACGTAAAAAGAGCGCTGGCAGTAAAACTGCGCAGTGGTCGATGATTGATGGAGAGGTGTTGCGGCGCACTTCATACCATTGATTTAGCGAGTGCTATTGGTTCGTCAGCGAGTGAACACAGGCGCAAATATACCCCCGCTACTTCCCCGACCGCGCTCTTTTTACGTGGCGCGACCTATAGTATGAAGTCTGGATCTCACAAGCGCAGACCAAAGGCTACAAGTGCTGCATCATGGGTAAGCCTCTCATTGAACTCATTTGAACTCATCTTTCACAACGACACTGGCACAACGGAATACTCGTCTTTGGCTGTAAAATCGACGACTCTCCCATTTAGCCAGCCTTTGAATCTCGATGAGACCGCAAGCACGTCATACTATCAATTGCTCTCAGATTGACAAGTGGGTGTGTAGTTTGGACCTCCGAAATCTCGTGGAGTACCACAAAATTCCCAATGATTTCGGGATGCGTTTCACACTAAACTCTCTACTCACACTAATAAGCTATAATTTTTATTGATCTTACTTCAATATTTATTGCATTACCTTTCCCGTATTGCATCCTCCAAAATGATCATTATCATCGAATCGAATCGAATGATCGAAAGATGTTTAAATTGTATTGATGCATGTTTCTAGCGGACCTCAGGAAGAAGATCACAAGTATCCTGGCGTCATATCGCCGGGAGAAGGGCAAGGTCAGGAAGGGCAACCGTTCCTCCTGGTTCCTGTACCCGTACCTCAAGTTCCTGAGCGGCTACCTGAATTCACCAGACTTTAGAAGGGTGAGCCGACCTACCTGGAAACCATTACCAAAGCCAAGTGACAAGCCCTTCGTTTCTATTCTCTTTCATCGAGGATTCTATTCTTTGATTTGCCACTATCGATCGATCGAGTTTTGGACATGGAATGTCACTTGGGTAAGGGACTTACGAGAAGTATAAAGTTTGATTGTAAACGATCTTTTCACGATACCTTGTAATTTCAGGTGGTCTCAGTGTCCGAGGTGAGGCCAAGCCAGCAGTACTCCGAAGAGACAGAGAGTATGGACCAAGATGAAGAAGACGCAGACGACGATTACGAGGTTGTGATCAAACAGGAGCCGGCGGCGGAACCGCCCACACCGCCCAAGAAAACCAGCTTCGCCAATCAAAAGCACAGCAGAAGACTCATTAGAATGAGACGATTAGTACCTCCGCAAAAAGAAGGGATCTCGAGCACACCAACAGATAGCAAACTTCTAGAAATGCTGAGGTTATTGAAAAAATCGGATATATCAAAGAAGAAGGATGAGTGTGACTCGTTCGGGGAGTACATAGCGACCTCTCTGAGGAAGCACGACGATAGAACACAGTCGATGATCAAGCAGGCGATCAACAATATCCTGTTTGAGCAGGAGATGAAGAAGTACAGCAACTACACGGTGATGATCAGCCCGGAGAACCCGCTGGGCAACGTCACCGGTGATGACTTGGACGAAGTGCAAGCGAATATGTAAGGAATTTTTAAATAAATTTTTAAGTTTAGAATAAAACATATTTTTTAAGTCCCTTCTGAATGCTCGTCGTCTCAAACCTAAAAAAAAACCAGCTCAAACTTTCTATTGGATAAAGAAATATGAGTCGCAATGGCGTCGATATTCTAGCCTCAGGTGTCGTCCTTCGAATTTGCTATTCCGCGGTGCGAGTTCATGAAAGTAGCACATGAATTTCCTCATGATACGATAACCTGTCAAATCAGTAAATCCTCACTCCATCAGCCGTAAGCAGGCTGAAGCCAGGCTTCCTCCTGTCAACGCGCTATGAAATATCCTTGTTAGTATAAATTCAATTCGAAGGAATTGGGGTAGATTTTGAATACCATTCTTTACCATTTTCAACCTTGTTTACTCAAAGGCGATAAGTACTTTAATTTGTAATTTTCCATCAGTCCATGCGACCACAGATATCAGGGTCAACTGGGAATTTCCATTTGCGAATATTATAAATGGTTTTCTTGCAGAGCAGCTTAGCGTCCCACGCGCAAGAAAAAATGGTCTACTTTTCCACTTTTCCGACTGAAAACTGTCTTACTTAAGCACTTAGGTACATACAGGCCTGAATATTCCTGAAACTTTGAAATGAAGAGGGTCTGCGGTTTTAAAGGCGAGAAAACTTTGCACTTTGGAAGAAAAGTGAATAATATAGTTGACCTCGGCGACTCGTGGATATTTAATGCGCGGTCACCGGTCGGGGTTCGATTCCTGTTTTATTCAACTGGGATAAGTAGTTTTCAGGTTTAAGTCCTGATTGTGACTTTTTATTTACTTGGGAAAATAACAGTCTATTTCTTGTAGCGAAATGGTTTCCTAAATATTACTACGAAATAATTTCCGAGGACTTTCGGAGTTAAGAACAGAAATACACTTCGAAAGTACTTAGGTACAGGAAATTGCTCTTCTTACGAAAAGTCGGTTTTTAAAATCTTTTAATTTTGCTACAATTATTCTATCGATGAGTTTAGTGTGTCACCTTGAGTAATAGTTACAAAATATACAGTTTAGTATCGGGCAGGAGCACTATATCGTGGATTACAGGGTGTGGCCTGATAAGCGATGCAGCAGGTCACTGACCCGATATACAGCTGATAACGATAAGAGAAAGGTCGACGCTTTCATACAGATCCATGTTTTATATCTGCCTGGGGTTTACAATTTAAAAACATTGAGATGTATTAAAGAGTCACAATCTAATAGCTGACAACACTCAAAAAATGTGCAAGGAAATTCTATGTTCTACAATGACATTTGAATGTAGACGTTATGTCGTTTGTTTTAATGTTCAATGTCGCTTGTACGCAAAAAAGAAAAACTCGGCGCACTACGTAGTGTGCGCAGAGTTTTGGCGTTTACATTTTATTTGTCTGATTGTGGCTCTTTAATACCTACTTCTCAATGTTTCAACATCTCTTTATGTTATGTTACAAAGTGTTGTAAAAAAAGATAAAATTACAAATAGAGATAAATTATTTGCAGATTAACCGGAAAAGGCCGTTTTGGCCAAGTGGATGTACCTCAACTTTTTTCGGTCGTGGGTTTGAATCCGGACGTGGGGGAATTCTTAGTGGGCAAAACTGGAATAAGCCACTTTCGCGTTTATAATTTTAGTAGGATTCTATTATCATTAGCAGGCTGCTCTGGAAAAAGGTCCTTTTGTGTCATTTTTTATTTGCAGAAATATTTAAATAGATAACCTAAAAACCAAAAAAAACATCGCATGCTCAAACCATATTCCATCAGCTCATCTCGTTCCGGCTAAACCAATTTTAATGCTGATTTAATTTGTGCCGCAAAATACACACATTAGATTGGCGACGTGCGTAGCGCCGCGAGCGTAAACGAAAATCTTCAAAAGACCTCATTAAGTCTTCCGTCGCCTTTATTCGTGTGAATTTAAACGACAAATAATAAAGGAAAATTACTCCAAAACCACAATCAAGCCCCAATAGCACATAACTTCATTAGTACTTCAATAAGGTCTAATTCCCCCCGACACCCTAAAGAGTAATTACTATAGAGCGCTCAATTTTGTGCATGCTGGGTTCAAAGGAAAAGTGCCTTTGAGGACTAATGGAAGAAAATTGCTACCTTCGCGACCGACGCGACGTCTGTGCGCTTTCTTTCCGATTTCAAATGGGAGTTTAGATTAAGCGGTAGTAGGTACGAGAAATTGCTCGAAATATTGGAATAATCATTTCTAGAACTCGTGTACATGTTTAAACAGCTGTGTTTTGTAAAGCATAGTATTAGCAATACTTAGGGACCGATATTCGATGAGGAAATACCTAGCTAGGTACCTAATTAATTTTGATAACATTTCTCGTAAGAAAGTGCCAACGTGAAACGAGGCTTCGCTGTTTAGAACCACAGTTTCGACCCGCATTATTTTATTTGTGTTTTTCCCCAAAACATGTCGGTGTTTCGACCCATTACAAAATTAATAATAAGTAATATTTTATTTTCTAGTTTTTTACCCAAAATGTATTTTTTTTTGCATCACGCAAAAACGTGTGGCACAATAGAGTTATCTAATAATGCCAGAAATGCAGTTGATTAAAAAGGCTACAAATTAAGGCACACTACAAATTATATTGCGGGTGATGATGATGAAATGAGGGACTCATAAATTGGATCACAACGAAATGAACAGTTTGATTTCCAAAATCTCGCTTCTTTAATCTTAAGAATTGTCGAGTCTGAGCATCAGCGTCGTGGTTCCGTATGTCAAAATATTTGCACATCTTTGCTTGTCATTGTACAATGACCTAGCGTGTGACACAGATAGAGATAAGCAGAAGATAAAGGGAGATAACTTCGAAGAAAACAGCCTAAATCACAATGTTATGTGTGCTCGCGCAAAATATTTGCATTAACATAATTTATAGCAGTTTTAGTTTTTGCCTGCGACTTGGTCTTTGTAAACATTAAACTGCGATAATAAAAACTGATATAGGTACTTGTTGCTAGGAGATTTAGGTCCATGCTGAATATCGGGATTCGTACTGATGATCGCAAGATGTTTTGTTGAATCCTACTTGTATGCAGCCAAATCATAGAAGGGCAATTTCGTCGAAAAGCCATTTCATCGATAATAATGTTTGTAAATATAAAATGTTTCCAGATTTACTCATTTATTTCCTGCAACCAGACATACAAACATAGGCGTAGGTTAGTACTAAGAATGGTTTAGTATAACATGTTTTTATGTGAAAGATAAAATCAATTTGTCTTCTAACTTTTCTCGGAAATCACTAACTGAAGCCGCGCCGTTCGAGATTGTGATTTCTCTGAATAATAATTTTCCTATTCCTGTAATTAAATTAATGCAGTTTTTCCTTGAATCGTCGGTTCAGTGCAGCGGGCGCTGACCCGCCTCGGTAATCTTATCGCGCTGGGAGGCGCGGGCGCAGATGTGGACTATCACGTACGCATGTTGTTTACTTAGTCGAAACATTTTTATGGGTGAATTTTTCAGATCGTAATTCGGTGTAATGGTGAGTGTACTGGGAGTCTTTATTTAGTACATGTTTGAACGTACACCGACTTCACCAAAAAACACTGTAAGATAGTAAGGTTTGCAGCAATGCCTACCTACTTCTGATTACTGTTGCCCATAACACAGCGCCAAAATTGTTCAAAAATATGTCTTACTCAAAATAATATTATGATGAATAGCAAAATTGCTGACGAAATTACAGACAAACGAGACGAGAGAGCAATACTCTTATCTGAGCGCGACATAACCAGCCGCCGCCATCTTGCATTAACATCCAACATCGCTCCTTCCATCAAACAAGATACTCGGCCCGGAGCTAACGAAGGCTTCATTTTCATACATTTTTAGTAAAATTAGACATTTCTCTACCCGAGACATCCATAAGCCTCTCGTTACATCATTAGGGGAGGCACTCACAGTCGTAAAAACCTAACGAAGTGGCACCCCTGTGGCATCATTACTTAGTAAATTGCTTGATTTTTAACCAACTGCGCGTAAAAAAAGACGAATGTCTTTTAAATTATACGACGCTGCGGAGAATTTATAGCGGAGTGAGGGTAGTATGCAAATACTGAACTCTGCTCATCAGTGTAATTGCTCATGAAGAGCGCCATATCACAGATAATATAATACTATACCAGGCCATACCTACTCATTCAAACCGACTAATTAAACTCTGGTCATCATGCTCCACCACTTTGAGAGGAGTATACCGGGAATTTTTACTTCGTCATTTATCAATTTACACTTAAATAAATACAAAAGTTGAATGATGAATGCAATTTGATGAAATTTTTGTAACTCATTTATGCGAAAACTACTGATTAGGCTTTATTATGTTTTAGACTTGGAATAGCTAGCGAGTGATTTCGCTTCTCGTGGATACTATAGTAACATTATAAATAAACATTTTAAACAAAATAGAAAAAAAGAGATTAACCCAAAGTGTCCAACAATTAAACTATCGCTATTTCTCTCAGAGAGCACTTGATCAATCAATAATAACAGTTTCATTAAACTTGTATAACTCCCCGGCTGAGTCGAATGGACATGTCAGAATTATGGAGATTCTCCGTTTGAAGACGGTACCCTAAAATTTAATTGTATTGTTTACGATCATCCACACAACCTATACTTATCGATATAGTTAATTATTTACACTGACGTACTTTACTTGGTCTAAAATTAGTGTAGTACAGAACTATTAAATTTGTTTCGTATAAAATTTAAGTTTTTTTTGCAATAGAATCATAGAGTCACAATCTAATAGCTGACAACACTCAAAAATGTGCTTGCAAATTCAATGTTCTGCAATGACATTTGACATTTTAATGTACCTAGACGTTATGTAGACGGTATGTTTGATTAATTGTTCAATGTCGCTTGTACGCAAAAAAGAAAAACTCTGCGCACTACGTAGCGTGCGCCAACTTTTGGCGTTTACATTTTATTTGTCTGATTGTGGCTCTATAATATCTCGATTAATAGAATATACATTCTGACACTGCATACATTTTGTATATGAATAGGTAATAATAATAATACCCATTTTTTTACCCTCTTATTATTCTGTGTTACTTTTTATTATTTGATTACCTACTTTCTGTTATTATTTATAACTAAACATTTAGCATCTAAGTTAATAAAAAATCTTAAGTTGGTCGTAGTAATAACATACCTAGTGTGGGTAAAAATGTATTGCTCTCGCCTAACAATGCACTATAAAACAAAATTTACGATTTTACTGCAAAATTGAATAAGCTATTGTTATAAATTACTGCTATAATCGTAAAAGTACAATAGATAATAATATAATTTAAACAAAAAACTGTCATGGTGACAAAATACGACTAAAGTTTTCGTAACTATTCGGTGACCCATAAGTTATAGGTGTTAAGGTTCAATATCGCAGTTAAGTTTGCTTTGCTCTATTAAATATAGCTGGGTACGATTAGTGTTTTACGAGTGTCGGATCCGTCGCGTACAGTCGGGGAAATAGTTATTTATAATATTATTAATTTAGTAATTTTATTTAAACCTTTCAGTTATTTTCGACGCTACGTTTTCTTAGTTTTTTACACTACATTTTATATTCAATGATTTTAATATATTGCTCTGTGTTTATATGTATTATTACAAGCTATCTCACGCGACTTCGCTCGCGTGGTATCAACCCGGATAAAAAGTAGGCTGTGTTATTCCAGGTCATAAACGAATGTACATTCCAAGTTTCATCCAAATCGTAGTTTTTGCGAAAGGAGTAGCAAACAAACATCATATCCACGATCTACAAGTAACTGTGTAACGACCGGTTTCAATATTAAATTTACGAATGATCGTAGATTGATCGCCATAGCAACTTTGTTTAGACAACAAAAAATGTAGGACACTTTTTGACAGATAACAATATTACTATGGCGACAGATCCACGGTTATTAGTAAGTTGAATATTGCAACCCGGTATTAGTTAGTACCCCCGATGTGACAGTTTTTTGAGCTAAGATTTCCGATGTTGTCCGCGACAGTCCCTCAGTTTACGAGCGCCGTGGCCCGTAAACGCACTATGAACGACCATCTGTTACCGACTTGTGTAAATAAGGCCTCCAGCGGCCTACATGTGGCCTTACACAATCATACTGCTTAGTAAATAGTAGTCTACTAAAAGAAATTAATACAATTTTATGTACAGGCGAGATATACAAGGTATTAGGTGACCCTGGGTCCGTGGGGTAAAGGAGACCACCGCGTTTTCATAATTCTTCAGGACGTCTGGTCGAAGCGACGCGTGATCCGAGAACTGGCACCTTTGGCTCAACGGATCAGCATTGCCATGTGGAGTCATTCTACCAGTGTCTTAGGCACGCTTCCATCTGGCAGTGGCTTGGATCTCTTGAGCCATAGATAATTAACAACTATAATTCGATGGCTCAACTGGTTCTATTTGTATTTTTAAAAGTTATGTAAAAATGTGGTAAGTAGAGTAATGAGGTCGTCAGAGATGATGATGATGCTGATGCCAGCAGGTCATAATTTAACTAGTTCGGGAGCCAATGGATTCAACATTTATAATGTACACTATTACTTATGTCAATAAAAACATTTTTACTTTTTACTTTTTTACTTATAATGCGAGGAACAAGCGCGTAACACGCCTCTAATGGGCACAGACATGCAAATGTCCTCATTCGAGGACACACGGGCCCACCGCCCATAACATGCATTAAGTTGTAACTCCGGCATTAACGCAGGACAATAATTAAGGGCCACGAAGTCGTTTAAGGCTCCACGGGCTCATTTAAGGCCTGCGAGGTCGTTTGAGGTCGTCGAGGTCTTAGTGCAAATGAAATTATTGCGCAATTTACATGAAAGTGGGTATTAATAGGAAAGGAATCGACAATTAGGTTATCCTTTGTCTCTGGGTGCTCGTTGTGGTGAGTTTATAAAGTTGCGGAGGGTTCTGCATATTTAAAAACAAAATAAAAATAATAACAATTGGTAGTTTATTTGTTTTCTGTTGTGTACTGGTAAATTATAACAGTAGTGTTCCTAATTATAAATAATAAAACTTAACGCGTTCAGTGCCCATGACGCACATGTGCATGTTGCTTCGAAGTAATAATAATAATAATAAAATCTTTCATAGTCTAATAGCAACGCAGATCATCTCCAAGATTACCTGATCAATGATCAAACTAATTTGGTACTTGTTGGTTAGAATCAAACCACATGACAAGTGTCAAATAAGGAACAAATTTGACATTTGTCATCTGATTTGACCGTTGATTAGGTAATCTTGGAGATCTGCATTCGAGAAACCGACTGTATTATGAAGAAAGCGATGTTATCTTTCATTGATAAACATAAGGCATTATACGAGTATCATTTCATCTGTAACAAAACGTTTAAAATCCTTTTTGTTATACGAAACCCTAAGAAGCAATCACTACGAGAGATAATTACGACATAAAAATGCAAATAGCCTTCCCCCTCTCCCCCCCCCCCCCTCCCCTACCCCTCAGTGATGCAATTTAAAAAAGTCAGTGTCAAAAATAAAAATATTCCATCCCTCGATTTTAATAAAATCCGAGCCCCAAATAGAAATTTCCGATTCAACGTCTTCGGGGATGGAAATTGTTTTTTTTTCGCGGAATTTCGGGCGATCGTGACTTTTATTATTATTGAGTTTGAATAGGTTCGTTTATTTTGAAGGCATATTGTATTTTCAACCTTCGATAAACGAATTTTAGGAAAGAATCTAGATATTGCCACAGAATATATTCTGTGGCCAGCATCGCAGCAGAATTGAGCTCCAAGTCAGTAGCAATTTATTTAGTTAGGACCACTAGGATCACTTAGGATCACAATTTTTAAAGAAGTAGTGATTCTACTCCCATTCCTTCGCGTCAATTACCGTGAGAACCACTAGCTCATATGAACTTACTGACCATGAACTTACCCCTCTTATTATAGACCTCCTTGAACAATCAGGATCACAAATGAACAAATATACTCAATCAGGATCATTCTCTCAGATCTTAAAGAGGATTCATATATTTTTATAAACTTCTCAGAGTATAGTCAGAGCCACGTCCAAATACATTAAATAACTTTATAATTACTAAATGTTCCTTTGTTTACCACTAATGTGCTAGTAATAGTAACTAATTCTAGTGACGGAACTATTAGGCCGCCTGAAAGGCCTCCGTCGGGGCCTAAACATTAATTTATAGTCCCCGAAGTAACTTACATCGGAAGTTCAAAATGATGGTTATTGAAGGCCCGTTCCCTTCCAACCCATTTCACAAAAGGTAACTGATGTGTTCATTCAACGGCCATCAATCAACCCTTAATCAGAAGGAAGACATCCATAATTTAGTTAATTAATTTCGCACAACGCGCTCATCTCTGCTGCTTTGGTGGGCAGCCATGGTGTGGAGCGGTGGAGTGAAATATCCGAGAAATTGTACGCCTGATACGGTAAGGTATAATATACATTGCTTGTCTATGTCGATTTTAGTGAGACATGGAGGGACGGTCTTGACGGGTTTTAGAAGGAGTGGTGGGAGATCGCCTAGGACAGGAAAGAAAGAAAGACGAAAATCATTTATTCTGGTTAAGACATGACGGAGGCCTTTAGGCGGCCTAAAAACTCCGTCACCAGAGTTGCTCATACGAACGAACGAACGAACGATTTATTCTGGTCAAGGATAGGAACTCAAGGATCACTTCAGTTGAGAAAAATGACTTAAGGTTTTTTTTTAAGATGATGTTTGTGTTGTGGCTAAGTGAATATCAGCTCTAAGACTAACTTCATAGCGAGTAAGTCATAATGAGATGAACACACACTACACGAAATGCAAATACCCCATGCATGTGCAAATAAGATGTCGCCTACATTATTATGTACCTATCTATGTACTATGTAGTTTATATTTACATTCAGATGCAGACATCACATAAACTCTGTATTTGTTAGTAGATAATAGATAGGCACTAAGGAGTGCCGGCGGCACAAAGTCTTCGTTGAAACTATGTACTGTCAACAACAAAAGTTATTTATATTTATTGTTTTTGAAGTAAAGCAAACATACCTAAGTATAAATTTTTGATTTGATAATCAAACAAAAAGTTTTGACTAATGATACTAATGAATGAGTAATTACCATGATCATAAACTTGTTTAATAAACTAATTGAAAATATATTGATATGTAGTAAATCTCAACAGTCACATACATTATACCTACATAGGTAGGTACCACTATTCTATTCTATTCTATAAAATATTATATTCTATAGGTAAACCTGACAGGGCGTACAGAGATGCCGATCATCAAACAGGCATTAGAATCACCTAGCATGTTAGACACCTGTAGTAATCCTTGAGGTCTACCAAAATAAACGATTATTCTTTCTTTCTTTCAAAAACTACGAATATGTACTGTGTTAGCACAACATTATCCAGGCCCATAACCTGTAGCAAATTAAACAAAGATTTGTCCCGGTAAGTAATCGAACTCAACACAATATGCATTTCATCTGATCTATCGCCACAAATTTCGAAATAGTTATTACAGGCTTACAAGTTATCCCCAGCACTGAGATCATAGAAAAACAGTAACTAAATAAACAATAGTTTATAGCGACCTAGTCATAATTACCTTAACAAATGAATATACGCTAAACGAAGTGCAAATACCCCATGCATGTGCAAATATAGCCGCCTAGATATTTACTTTGAGATATATTTAACTACCTTAGTAACATTACCCAGTAGTGCACGATCAACCACAGTACATCATTTTAGTTGCGTTTTAGAACAGTGAGGTTAATTTATGTACTATTTTAATAAATTGCACACATCTGTGTTGAGTGTACTGAATTTTATAATTATTGTTTTGTATATTTTTGTAATTTGTAATTATTTTAATACAATTTCAAACACGATTTTTTATGATTGTTTCTGAATAAATTGAATCGAATTGTCAAAAATAAATTAGTGAGATGAAATTTTTAGGTGGTGAATAAATTCAAATCCGAATTCTTTAATGACAAAAATTAACTTCAATAAAGATAGAATAGAATGAAGTTCGAACTACCCCCCTACCGCTGATAGGGGGGTAGGGGGGGACAGATCAAAGTTTTTCTTCCACTCTGTCCAGAGAGCAATACATTTTAAATGTTTTTTCAAGACTATAAAGTCGTTAAGCCATGTAAAGGCAAGCTGGCGGCCTAAACACTATTCCCGCCGCGGGACAAATGTTTGCATTATCTGCAAATATTTGTCTCGAGTCTGGGTGTTTTCTATGTAAAATACGTATTAAGTATTTACAAAAAAAAAATATCTATATAGTATATCAGTCACCTGGTTACCATAACACAAGCATTAAATTGCTATGCTTGGGACTAGATGACGCTGCGTGGAATGTCCAATGTGTATTTATTTATCATTTTATTATTAATGAATTGTTGTGATCAACCATCTGTAATGCTGTTGCTGAGTGTACCTGCTTGAGTCACTCAGCATAATGTACACAGTCGAGGTACCATGTACTCGTAGATACATATTACACAGATAATCATATTGAAGTTATGGCTTACACGTGGGAGCGTCAAGGCCAAGAAATTCGCTAAGTGTCTTCATTTAAATATTTACCTACCTAGGTACTTGACTACTTAGGTAGGTGCTTAATATGTGCCAGGCGGCTAAATAAATCATCTATTAAGTAAATGGTAGACATTTAGGTACATACACAGATCTTCAAGATATATATTATTATGGGGTAGTCAGAGGAACGTCAAAATACTGGGAACATGCCATATTTATATCACCCTTTTTAGCTAACTGCTGTAAGAATATAAGTCAATTTTCTAAAATAAAAAAAAATATGTCAAGATTCTGAACCGACGACCATCAAATCGAAAGTCAAACCACTATCCCGCTACCAACATAAAATTAATTAACATTTCAATTTTTTTTATATAAATTAACAATTATAAACGTGGCGATAATGAAGCAGCAAAATTATCAATTCAACCATTCTTCCGCGTTCCCGAAATGAAGCAAAAACTCTGCGTCGAAGCTAACTCGGCCCTTGATAGAGCCCTTCGGCCTTGACAACTGTTACTGCGCAGTTATTTTTTGCGATCGACTGAACTCGCAAAAACACGACAGTTCGATTACAAATGGCAAAAAGTTGTAAGTAAAGCATTGAGATGTATTATAGAGCCACAATCAGACAAATAAAATGTAAACGCCAAAACTCTGCGCACGCTACGTAGTGCGCAGAGTTTTTCTTTTTTGCGTACAAGCGACATTGAACATTAAAACAAACGTCATAACGTCTACATTCAAATGTCAAATGTCATTGTAGAACATTGAATTTGCACGCACATTTTTTGAGTGTTCTCAGCTATTAGATTGTGACTCTTCATTACATCACAATGAAGTAAGTCAGCAAAGCTAATATTTGTTATTACAACTCATTTGAAAGTGGAATAGTGTGGCAGGGAACCCTTTAACTCGTTCACTGCCCATGACGTCCGCGGGATCCTGGCCGTGGATGGGTTAATTACAAAAGACAGACACAAAAATCTCGCGGCATATTGCTAAGAAGTTCTTGATATATCTTTAAAGTTGAACAAGGTCTGAGCGATCACAATTTGGATGGGTGACCGCAAGTGGCATTACCAGGTGAGCGCTTCCGTGCTTCGGATATCACTTTAAATTTTCGGTCAGGCTTTTAAAGTCGATAAGCCATGACGAAGGCCTTTAGACTAACCTTTGGACTAGCCTTTGGCCCTTTGGACTAGAGTTAGCCACTATAGCTTATTCGAACTTACTTAGTTAAGTAGGTAAGTACTAAAACTTTGACCGAAATCAAAAAAATCTCAGATTTCTTACTATCTTTTAAATAAGAATATTTTCTGACTGAATCTGACGGAAAAGCTTTACAATGTAAAAATAGATCGTTTGTTGTTGACTGTACTCGTTTAAACATTTGCGTGGACGACTATCATTGTACAATGTTTACAGTGGCTCAATTTGCGAAACTGACATAGTGCGGAGATAATCAGTAGTTCAACTCGCGATATAAAAATTATATTATAATGTATGTAGATTTATAACCGAAGCTCAGCAGCCATCAGCCATTGAATACGTTATAGGACTCAAAAGTAGAAGTTTGTCCTCTACAGTTGAGTGCCAGCACGAGTACAATCTGAGTAAGTGCGTACTCGAGCACTTATCTTCCATCAGCTGATTATGTGGAACTATCTTCTCTCACTGTAAAACAAGCTAGGCCCACACCACCAGGATCTTGACTGATTATTCCCCTGGTGTAGGGAGTTGCATTGAAACACCCACCTTGTAAGACGAAGCCGAAGTGATCCGCGTTGGAACAGGCATTAGAATCACCTAGCATGTAAAATGAAACTTAAGTGATCCTTGAGGTCCTACAAGAATAAATGATTTTTTTCTTTCTTTCTTTCTTTCCTTGAGGTCACTAAGAAATAAATGTTTTTTTCTTTCGTTATTTCTTTTCTCACAACTCAACGTCATTTACAGAAGAAGAAATATCTGAGTCTAGGCTGGTCCAAGTGACTTGGGGATCGATGTCTTCCTCATCAGTTTCGATGACTCTTATTATGAGGCCTATTATGGCTCGCCAGACAGAACTTGATGGGCTCTCTCTTTGCGCTAGTACTAGGTAAAGTCAAAGTCAAAATCATTTATTCAGTAGGACCTGAAGGAACTCATAAATCCTAGTCTTATTACGATGATCGCTTAACAATCTAAATCAAGCTCCAGTGGGGCCAGCCAGTCAAACAAATTGTGACAAACCTTAATCAAAGTTCGTCTGGCATCACTACAATTGGCAACTTAGGTTCTAGAGCTAGATCTAGCTGGGGGAGTAGAGCTTAGGTCTCTCATTACAACGCTAGTACTAGATGAGTGAAGGTTGCCTCACTGGGCGGTGTGCGCTGTGTGCGCACGCGCTGGGCACGGCTCGCCATGCCGTCTGCGCGTGCGCGCCGCGTGGTATGCGCCTGCGTCTAAAAATCGAATCGGGAATTGGGGAAACGCAGAGTTTATAATGAAAAATGGAAGCTCTCTATATTGTCTAACACCAGAGACAAAACAATATTGACTCAGATCTTTAAACGTTTAGGATACTGAAGACAAAGAAGTCTAAATTGGACACCATGATATTTGCGGACTATATTGGAAGCTTCTGATAGAATGGTTTCCATGGCCGTTTACGCATGTTAGTTAATGCAAATAGATTTAATCGAAGAATTTGTGAAAAAAGTTGAAGTTGTTGGTCAAGCATGTATGGTTGTGTTGTGATAATGGATCCATTGATCCCATAAACCTGTGGTACAACCAGTTGGACTGTTGTTAGGGTACTTGCTTCAACCAACTGGACCATGATACAGTTTCGTCCCGTTGGTACAACCAGTTGAACATAGCAGTGGTACCGGTCGGAAGCGCATGCAAAGTCGAAGTACTCATTACTAGACCAACACCGTCAAAGTCGGTTAAATCACTCATACCTACTAAAATATCCAAAAACAATGGGGGCAATTCGGAGTGTCGCAAAAGCTAAACTAAACTAACTAAAATTATTGCCATCCTTTTTATTTCCATCGCTATGAAAGGGACGGCAACAATTTTAGTTAGCTTAGTTTAGCTTTTGCGACACTCAGAATTGCCACTAATGTTTACTTATATCTAGATAATTGTACCAAATAAAACACCTACATACTACATACTATTATAGCAATAGTTCATGTTTGATCGATTCAAATATTTTGGCAGCGAACGTTGTTTTGAGTTCATCAAAATGTTATGGCATCTAGGAGAGCCGCCAATTTACCAATTTATCACAACGAACTTCCAGATGTACGATCTTTCAAGGTCTTTCTGAACACCTCTAGGTTAGACTAAATTGTTCACACACAAACAAAGAACTTCTCTCATAAACTGAAGCAATCAATTTAGAATTAGAAAGTATACAAACCAAAAAAAAACTACAAAACATAAATTTTTAGAGTAGAGCCATCTATGGATTGTAGCAAAAGACCAACAAAGATGTCACCAAGTTTTTCGAACGAACAGTCACTGTGCGTTTTTGTGCTAGTACGAAGCGAGCAAATGCTCTAAGTACAAACGCGAGGATAGTGTGCATGTGCACGGCTTGCTGACAGGACTGTATTCGTTCGGCTTGCGTTTGTATCACGTTTTATCGATACAAACGCGCAGTAACTGCGCTTTCTAAAAACGCGTCAGGAGGCATACGCCAGCATCCAACGGGACTCTAGTGACTGACACATTGTTGAAATAGAGTAGGCTTGCCCAGCACCTACCTCCTCTCAGCTTCAGCCTGTTCCCAAACTAAAAAATAATGCTAAAAACCAGTCCCAATAATACTCGTAAGCCCTGTTACACAACGTATCCTCAAAATATTGACATTATGATTATGTAAGCGAGCTACGCCTAAATATGCCTATGTTTATATATTACATAAAGCGTCCTTCGATCGTTATCCGAGCAAATAAGGAAGGCAGCTCCCGCCTACTGTTTGCACAAGCGTTTGCACTCTGTCATTTATCTAGATGTCATGAAAAAAAAAGTAAGTAAGTTCGTATGAGCAAGTCGCCAACTCTGGTGACGGAGTTTTTAGGCTGCCTTAAGGCCTCCGTCATGGCTTAACGACTTTAAAAGCCGGGACCGACAATTTAACGTGCCCTCCGAAGCACGGAAGCGCTCAGCTGATAATGCCACTTGCGGTCACCCATCCAAGTAGTGACCGCTCAAAACGTTGCTTAACTTCGACAATCTATCAAGAACGTCTTAGCAAGCTTCGCCACGAGCTTAGCTCTAGAGATATTAGCTCTAGATGTCATGAAAACACTTTACAGCCTAGAGACCCACCACGTTTTGTGTAGCGTGTCACCTGCCTAGTTCGCAGCGAGTTTTATAAACGCGGGGATAGTGTGCAAGCTATAAGCTTGCCACCTGCATTTTGTCCGCCGCGCGTTTGTATCGCGTTGGTATCGATACAAACGCGCGGTGACGGCGCGTTCTAAAAGCGTGGTGAGCAGAGAGGCCCCACTTGGGATCAACTAAAATGAAGAACGAAGGATCAGCAGCTTATGCTGGTAAAAAATCCGAATTCAGTTATCACCAACATAAGCTGACCTGCGATTATTGGCGCGATACTTCATAGTAAGTATTATATTATCTGTAGCACGCTGCATCGTTTTCGGCTTGTAGAGTAGACCTACTGCCGTGATCATATTTAATTTCATTTGCAAATCATTATTTCATTAGTTGTTTTCAATCATTGTAAATTGAACCA
Source organism: Xanthorhoe designata (assembly GCA_963582015.1). NCBI lineage: Eukaryota > Metazoa > Arthropoda > Insecta > Lepidoptera > Geometridae > Xanthorhoe > Xanthorhoe designata. The sequence goes on from OY757046.1 coordinate 11,716,482, forward strand.
CAACGTGATTCACGCAAATACATTATTTATCGACTGTTGCGGCGCTTCTAACCACATACTTAATTAACACTTTAATTAATTACAATTTGATTAACTATTAGCTGTAGAAAATCGAAATGACCCGGCTGAATAAGGATAGGTACTTAACTTACCATGGATTTACCTATAAATAATACTAAGTAAGTAAGTAAGTATTAATACTAAGTACTATTAGTTGAATCTGAAAGAAAAGCCTGAATATTTTCTAATTTTAGTAAATTAATAGAACAAATAATGTATCGCAAAAGCTAAACTTAACTAACTAAAAATGTTGCCGTCCCTTTCATAGCGATGGGAATAAAAAGGATGGCATTAATTTTAGTTAGTTTAGTTTGGCTTTTGCGACACTCCGAATTGCTACTACTGACTCATTTGAAGCAAGTGCTTGGTTTAATCGACTTACACTCGTAAAGGAACTATTAAATTGGTTTTGAACCGGTTCTCGCCAGTTCTTTGTATTTAATGATCAATTAATGACTAGTTTATTGGTTCACGTGCGATACTTTTGGCTTCTTTTGTTAATGAATCATAGAATTTATTTTGTTTTTGTTATATTGTAATGTTAATGTATTTATTCCAAAATGTTGTTTTATTTTTAAACCGACTTTAATATTGTAAGAAGAGCGTTTTTTTGTACTTTCGATGTGCATTTCTGTTCAATAACACCACCAGGTTCTTGCCTGATTCTCTCCCTGGTGTAGGGAGTCGCGTTGGAAGAGGCATTAGAATCACCTAGCATGTAAACGAAACTTAAGTGATCCTTGAGGTCCTACAAGAATAAATGATTTTTCTTTCTTTCTTTCCAGAAGATCCTTATCAGATCCTCTATTTTTACAGGAGTTTCTCTATAAATAACAATAAAGCATTTTCAAAATCGCTCCACTAATGACGGAGTAATCGGTAAACATCCATAAAAATCCTACTTATATTAAAAGTTGAAAGTTTGTTTGTGTGTAAGTGTGAATGTTGCTTACTCCTTCACGCTCAAACGGCTAGACGAATTTGAATGAAACTTAGCACCAGGATTGCTTATACCCTGGATTAAAAAATAGGCTACTTTTAATTCCGGTTTTCCTACGAGAACGGGAACTTTTCATCACGGGACGCAGCTTGTAAATAATAAACATTGTTAAGAGGTGTAGAACATTAAAACTCCTTTTTTTAAGTCGGTTAAAATAAAATAAAAATAGCACTCAATATCGGTTCATTTGTATAAGTGATTAATTCTGGGTGTATCTAGTAGGTATGTTTTGATAAGTTTACGAGCATTTAAATAGGACAACCTGTTTTTTGGGTAATAATTCATCAAAACAGGTTTAACTTCACGCCGGTGTGACCACAGTAACCCATATAGCGCGACCTTGGACACTTTGTTTTGACTTTTGAGCTCCTTGCTCAATTACTTACCTATTTGTTATTCACTGACTTCAAAAAAGGAGGAGGTTTATTCCACTTTATATATTTTATTCTAAACATATTCACTGCCTCGCCTCTGCAGTGCCCAAAGGGGGCTATCCTGAATAACAGTGGCGCAGTGGGTGAAGGCTTGCCTCAGACGCGGAGGTTGCGGGTTCGATTCCCGCCACGGGACTTAAGTATATTTGGATGTTCTACAGATATTTGTTTTGGGGATGTTTTTCTATCTATAATAATGTATGGTATTTACAAAAATAAATGTAAGTATCTAAGTAGTATATCAGTGATCTGGTTACCATAATACAAGCATTAAGTTGCTTAGCTTGGGACTAGATGACGCCGTATAAAATGTCCAAGGATATTTATTTATAATCTCTACCTACGCTTTAACATGCCATCTGAAGAATAGAAGCGCTCAGCTTACTTCTGTGGTCTACCATCAGTCTCTGCTGGAGGTAATTTCTAAAAAAGGGAGATAATTTATTCCCTTGCCTTTGCCTCGTGTAGGATATAGGTACCTACAGTATCTACCACACATGTGTACACAATTTGATGACTGACATAAGTCGTTATCACCAGCTGTGCTCCACTTCAGCTATACCACAGATATAACACTATACTATATCTACTTTAACAAACGACTTGTACTTGTGCCTATATTCTGTGCTTGTGCTAACAATACTTACGGAAATAGATAATGTTGAAAACAAAAAATTTTACCTATTAGGTCGTAGGTTTAGATAACAAAGACTGGGCTAAAAAGACAATTGGCAATAAAAAGAAATGAAATAAAACCTAAGGAGGCCTAAAAACTCCGTCACCGGACCACTTGCTCATACGAACGAACGAATGAAGAAATCTACTGTCAAATAATGATTTCGCTGAGAAATTACACTTAGCAACAAGTAACTATATTTAATACGAGTGCCAATGTCACTCACAGCTCGAGTATTCTAGAGTCTAGATAGACTATTTGTATAAGCACTAAATGTCTTCAGTCTTCAACAATCAAGTGCAATTGAAACCACTCCTCGTCATTACACTTTTATCGCTCTACTCACCCTTATTCTTATTATATTAAGGTTGATAATGTATTAACGGTGTATGATCATGGGTTGAATGCATGGTGATCATTATATTCATTATGCAATGAGTTTAAGTACACACGTGAAGTTGCATAATCAACGAAGGAAATTTTCTGTGGGCTATTCTTGTTCAATTGTTACTAAGTAGTGGTAGCGCCATACCAGCAACTTAGGAGGAGTATATAGCGAAGTTGCTCTTGGTGGCCACCAAACTCTGTTTTCGCTACTCTTTCTAAACTATATAAAATGAAATTATTACATTGTTGAGGTCGAATAGGCTTGCCCAGCACCTAAACCATCCTCTCAGCTTAGTCGGCCATATCCACAGGAACGACAATGGTCAATACGTGTGGGGCTGACTAGCCGCGGGTTTCCTTACGATGTTTTCCTTCACCGTTTAAAGCTCGTGTTAAAGTGCATATAAATTTTTCGACACGAAAAGTCCACAGAGGTATTTTAAAAAAAAGCTTATGATAGGTTTCAGAAACTGTACATTCAGTTTTTTTAATTCCTTTGTTCAACGTAATAATAAAATAAAATAGGCGGCGGCGCTAGTTAGACGCGTACAGACACCTTAAAGAACAAATCTATGTACTTATTATAGTGCCTTCTACTGTCGTATAGTAACACTCATATACAACTATGAAAGTATTACGCTAATGGTTTGTCCAATGAGGATGAGAATCGAACCCACTAGCTTACGATCAACAACAGGAGAACTCAGAGCAGGTTACCATCTGAGCTTGGTCAATCTTATTATGTAAAATTAAAAATTTACGGGATCAATGTCGGATGTGGAAGACAATTAAGTTGCTTCTTTGTTGTTATAGGTAGGTACACAGTGTCCGGCAATAGCAATTAAAATCGCCGGTATACAAAGCCCCTGAGATTACAAACAAGAGGCATAGATAATACACAGACAAAGTATCGTTGAAGTGCCTCACGAGTAGGTAGGTACCTTACGTCTTTAGTTGAAAAGCGTGTAAAATTGTGAGGAGGTACTTCGAGACTTAGAGATATTCTAACGTAGGTACTTATCAACTATGGTGCTTGCGTTCATCATAACATACTAATAATATAAAGGTGAAAGCTTGTGTGTGTGTAAGTGTGACTGATACTTATTCACGCTCAAACGGCTGGACAGATTTGAATGAAATTTGGTACCAGAACTGCTTATACCCTGAATTATAGAATAGGCTACTTTTGATCCCGGTATTCCAGCGGGAACGGGAACTATACAACGCCGGGCGCAGCTAGTCCCAAGCTAAGCTTAATGCTTGTGTTATTGTAACCAGATGACTGATATACTACATAGATACATTTTTGTAAATACACCCGTAACAAATATCTGCAGAACATGCAAACATTTGTCCCACGGGATCGAACCCGCCACCTGCGTCTCAAGCCGACTATTGCTCACTGCTCCACAGAGGTCATCATATATCCCTGGTCTCCCAACTGTCCCCTGTCCCCGCGAGCTCGTGCCTCCGTCAATACGAGACACGAACTAATGGCCGAAAATAAAAACCTCCATCCTCCATCCTTTGAAAAAAAATGTTTGGTAACTGGTTGGATCTTGGAGGCATAACTACCTAGCTCTAGGCAAGAAATTAAAATATTTCATATTAAATAATGTAAAGTTGATTATTAAATATGACGATACGCGTTGGCAATAGAATAACCCAGCATTGAAGTGATCCTTGAGGTCCTACGTAAATAAACGATTTTTTTCTTTCTGTCTTTCTTTCATAAGCAATTATTTATCATCAAAATTATGATATTCTTTGATCGCCACCAGGGATGCTCCCTCATAATTTATGACATTTCTATGCGTTTGTACATAAAAACGCTAGATGCGCTTAGGACATCCTGAGCGCACTAAGTACCTACTTATTGTAAACTATTTGTAAATTATATAGTTGCATTGTCTATTATGTTCAGCTATAGCACTCTATAGCCTGGTGGCTGCACTCCGCGCCACAGTATAGTTATCAGCAGCACGTACACTACAGAATAGAGGCGAGTGGTCCCGCCCACACGGCTCGGCCGCAGTACCGAGCCGTGCTGCGTTTGCGAGGGGCCAGAGCGAACTCTTAATTAACAAACAAAATGTATACTTAAATAAAAAGTAGTAAGAAAAACATTTGACCGAAAAGATAACTCGGGTCTTCAAAATGTACCTAGAATTATTGATGTGTTACGTGGACGTATAGGTACAATGTGTACGATTATAAAATGTTTCTTCCATCCTATCCTGAAATAGAATATCGAAGAAAATTTGATCGAATTCAAATATAGTTACAGTTAGATACAAAAGAAACAATCAAACAAACCACTGGTCCCAATGACTCGCCGCATTCACTGTCCCGTCCGAACGCTCTCCATCGTTGCAGTCCATCGGTCGAATTTACATAGAAATAACCCGAGCTGTCCCTAAACGCACTTTATAGCCCATGGGGACATCGGGCCCGACTTATGTCCCGACAGAATAAACAACAGTATATTCTAAAAGCCACTTCACCCGTGATACGAAGAATAGAGCTAACTGACTTTGTATTCTTTTATCTGTGGTTTAACATGATTTTTGAGATCCTTGGTACCTACGTAGGGTCCCGGGGCCCGTCGCGTTTTCAAAATTCTTTCAGGGATCAGCATTACCATTATATTATGGTGCCAATAATGATGCACGCTTCCTTCTGGCAGTGTTTAGATCAGTTGAGCTACCTATAGATCGTTTAAAACGATTGATAGATGGCCAACATGGTCTAATTGGATTTTGTAAAGTTAACTTACCAGGTAAGTAGGTAAGTACTTAGTTTAGTTTTTGTACATGATTTACATTATCGTGCATTTCCTAGTCGACGGAGCTACGTAATCCCCAACAAAAGCCTAACGACGTCACCAACAGATATAAGAATATCGTACGAGCAATTGCACCTTTGTTGTGTTGTGATACCGGATTGCACTTAGTGTCGATGACGTAATAAAAACAATCTGCTGACCTGACTGGCTCTAGAAAAATGTAGATGTGCAATAAAATAGTACCTAGATTACACTATCGAACCAAACTGTTTAAGTAGGTACACAAAATAAACTAAAAACATAACTAGCTGCTATAACTATGAGCTGCAAAGTCCACATTTACTTTCGAATTTCGAAACAAATTTTAAAATTCGAACATAAATTCAAATGAAATTCAACTGTTTCGCGTTTTATAACAAAGCATGTTAGAAGTGACTCAGGCTCGCGGCGTGATGGACGACGTCATCCCACGCGTGGACTCAACGATTTCGGGATACGCGTAGAATATCTATTAGCATAAATTGTGGTCTATCTGTTTGTACATAACATAAAGATAGCGGAATGGATGTAGCGATCAAAAGGTCGTAAATTCACATGAAAAAAGAACCAAATTGACTTGGAAATTAGACCCGACAAGCAACCGGTTTTTTGTTTGTGCACCATTATAGAGAAAGGATTGAGAATAAATTTTAATTTAAAATCTTTTGATCAATTGACGTAATCACAGATACCTATAGAGACGTAATATTATGAGGTAGCATGTTTTTTACTGTTTCTAATCATCGCGTTAAAATCACTTAGGTATTATACCGAATATTTCCTCCTCATCTCATCATTTTTTTTTTACAAGTAGGATTTAGGTAAGTACCTGTAGTTTTTTTAATAGTCCATGAGTAACAGCTACTGTATCGTAAAATTAACACTTACATACAGGTGCAACATAACGTGACCGGATCGAACTTAGGCCATCCGGGCGGTCGCGCATTATGAACTGTCGCAACGAAAGAGCTCAACAGACGTATCGACAGGACGTGGAACAGAGATAGTGATATATCCGAGCAGTGCGACGCTACTCGCAATAACTATGTTCACTGGTCAACTTAGATTGCGCTTATTAGGTCGCGCCACGTAAAAAGCGCGCTGGCTGTCAAACTGCGCCACTGCGCACCAATCATTGACCACTGTCGATGATTGGTGGAGAGGTGTTGCGGCGCACTTCATACCATTGATTTAGCGAGTGCTATTGGTTCGTCAGCGAGTGAACACAGGCAAACATACCCCCGCCACTTCCCCGACCAAGCTCTTTTTATTTTACGTGGCGCGACCTCCCAAGTAACACAGGGAGCATTATAACAAACTAATAGCAAGCTTATGTAGAACTTAAGGTCCGTAAAAACTCTTATAAAAGTTCACCAAATATCTTGACGCTTTATATTGGCATTTTATCACCATTATGATGCTTTACACTGTATAACGGTTGGATGATAGCATATCAAAATGCTGTTCTAAAGCCTTTAGTTTTAGTGCAGCAAATCAAAATGCAGCTGTACAGCTTTTAGCTGTTTTTAGAGCATTTGGATCTACAATAGCATTATTAAGTAGTAAATAAATGCTTAAAGCTATTTATTAGCACATACGTGAATCATTAAAATGCCACATAAATTAGCTATTCTGCTTTCAGCTCTTTTTAGTGCCTTAGGAATTACAATAGCATTTTAAAGTAGTAAGATAATGCTTAATGCTGATTATAAGCATCAATTTGTGCCATTATTACGCCCATCGTAAGCTGCAGCGGATGGGCATCAGAGGTAATTTGTTTAGATGGTTCTGTTCATATGTTCGAAATAGGTGTCAAACTGTGGTGCTCAGTGGTTACTCTTCCTCGCCAATGAACATCCCCTCTGGTGTTCCTCAGGGATCACTATTGGGACCTCTGCTTTTCTCAATTTTTATAAATGATATCTCCTCATGCTTTAATTATTCTAAAATCCTTCTTTACGCAGATGATATGAAGATTATCCACCGAGTGGCTAATATTGGGGACACACATCACTTACAAGATGACTTAATTTTATTTGCCAATTATTGCATTATTAATAAACTGGATTTAAATGTTTCGAAATGTTATGTCTGCTCTTTTACACGCAAACCTAATCCTATTATATTTGATTACACACTATGTAACTCACCGCTCTCACGAGTAGATTCTATCAAAGATCTGGGAGTGACATTTGATAGTAAATTACTATTCGATGATCATATTAACAACATCGTCAAAAAGGCATCTCGAGCTTTAGGCTTTGTTCTAAGAATGTCATCTGAATTTTCATGTATGAAAACTTTCAAAATTTTGTATTGTGCCTATGTGCGGAGCCATTTGGAATACGCTTCGCAAGTATGGAACCCCTGCTACGATATCTACTCTACTAGGCTTGAACGTATTCAGAAAAGGTTTCTCAATTATATTCAGTTTCGAGCGAAGATATTTTTGCCAGACTATTTTGCGAGGTGTCGCAAATTTCATTTTTTACCGCTATTTGAAAGAAGAGCAATGGCCGATTTAGTGTATCTTCTGAGAATAGCGAATGGCACGGTGGACTGTCCGGAACTGTTAGCTTTGATAGGATTACGCTGTAATACAGCCTCCCTTAGAAAGCCAAACACACTTCACATTCCTACAGTGCGGACAAATTACAGGCAAAACGCATTTGTTATAAGGTCAAGTAGCTCTCTCAATGCTTTGGTGAAGTCAGGTGTGGACATAGATATATTTAACACTTCTATACATACGCTCAAGCGATTATTAAGTGATCGTTTCTTTGATAATGATTAGTATACTTACGTTTTTGTGATTGGTGTAAGTCAATTTTTTACCATTATTTTTATGTACCTACTGCGTTTAATTGTTTGGTTTGGTTTTTTTATTTTTTATGTATTATGTCGTCTACCAACTTTTTTTTTTGTATCTATTTTCTGCTTAGAGCATAGTTAAGTGCTCTAAGCTGTCTACAAGTGGAAACTTTTAATTGGCCTTCAGCAAACCTGTACCTACAAAATAGGTGCATGTTAAGTTATTTCTTTTTCCTATTTTCTTTGTCTAGCTGTAAGTTTTCCTAATAATTTAAAAATAAAAAAAATAAAATAAAATTATAATGCTTTGAGCTGTTTTTAATGCCGATAGTTGTGTAATAGCACTTTTAAGTAATAGTATAGACGAATAGCATAAACGTGAACCAATGTAATGCTTAAATTGCCTCTGGCTTTATAAATAGTCACGTGTGAGTATTTGTTCTGCTTGCAGCATTAATAATGATTTTTAAAGGCTTAACGGGGTGCTTTAAATCGACACCATTTTGTAAATATTTATAACCTAACAATATTATCATTTGGACCTATTTATAAAATCAATAGACCTTTATAAATAATAATATAACTTAATATAATGCTACCCAACCCATACTTATAAGTTAGTTAGGCAAAATTCGGCTTATACTAAGAATACACAATTGGTGTGGTTATTTTACACATATCTTTTTATACAATTCTTAACTAAAACCACAATATATCGAAGGCGCGTGAAAATTTGTGAATAAAACTAATATAGACATTTACAGTAAACTACATTGCGTTGTAATATTTGATGGCAAGAATAAAAATAGTTACTTTATAAATTGTGTTTGATGCAACCTACGATGTCACTCAATCGATCAGTTTTCACCATCTTCTTCCATTTATATTGTGAAACAAATTAGTTAATTTACAGTGTTCATAACGTATTATAACTTGTACCGTGGTATTAGAAATGTTTTTGCAATGGTGTTAAATTCATTTAAGTTCTAACTGTGAACATTAAGAAAGCTGCAATAATCCTTTTACTCCTATGGAATGCTACTGTAATGCTTTTGTAATACTATTAACAACTTCATCGACCATAATAATGCTTCTGTAATGCTATTGGCAGTTTCATTGACCACAAGAATGCTAATAAAATGCCACTATAATGCTATTATGTTGTTTTGTGAACCTATTTAGGATCTAAAGCTGCATAATTTGTGCCCAAATAAGACTTACAGAAGCCGTATAAACGTTTATAATGCTATTATAGAACTAACTTAAAATGCGAAAACGATACAGAAATGCTGTTATGCGGCCGATAAACTGCTTTGATGTGTTACTTGGGCTATACTCATATCCAAATGTAATCTTGACACCAATTATCTCTCTGGAGCCAAGAGCCTTAAAAAAAACGATTCATCTTGCATTGAAGGATCTCAAGTACTTACATCATTCAACAGCTGCATAAATGTTATCAAAAGCTCCAATTAAAAGGCAGTATCGAGCGTCATAAACAACGTTAAGCGTCGCAATGTGACTCAACTGATAATGGCGATTAAACACTTTTAAACCATGTTTTTGCAATTACTTTCAGTTTATTTAGCTCAAAACTTCATCCAAAGTTATTTTCTTTATATCGAGATTCGAGACGTTTGTTAGTTCATTTTTAACTTATATTTAATTAAGTATTATTAAGTAAGTACTTATAACTTATTTTTAACCGGCTTCAAAAAAGGAGGAGGACTGGGTGAACAGATTTTGATAAAAAAAATATATGAATGAGTGCAGAAATTGCTCTATTCAATGAAATTAATATTTTCTAAAAAAAAAACTCGTTTAAGTATATAAAATGTAATATCTTCAAAAGCTTCCTCATTCAAGCACATGCTTATTAAAATCAAACAGAGGTTACATCATACCCGAAACCCGTCGGACCACTTGTTTCTATCATTGTTGTTGAATCTCACCACAGATGGTTCAGCAGTAGCAGTAGCTACTTATAATTGTACGGATCATTACGAAAATATAAAGTTTGCTATACTTGATCATTATTTTAAGCTCAGCCATTTTTACAGTGCTTAGAACACAGTGAGCTTTATTACTGGTTCTTAAGGTTCAAAGTTGTAGAGATAATTGTTGGAAGGCTGTAGAGGAGGTTGGTAGTACCTTTGTAAGTGAACCCGGTTTGAACGGATGTATGGAATTGTATGACAGCTACTGAACTGTTTCTAGCAGTAAATTTAACATAGAATATGATCAATATAATTAAATATTTCGATAGTTTTCAATGAAAAACATTGATAATTCTAAAACATAAAACCAACAACTTTATTATTTGATTTGATCTTTTATATTGTTTTTAATTAAAAAATATGGGAGCACTAATTTTAAAATATTTGTCCAATTTTACGCATGTACAGTGTAACCCTGTGTTGGGTGTCAATTCCATAATTAAGTATATTAAATACTTAAATTAAATATAAATGAAATGAAATATGATCACGACTGTATCCCAGGGAGCGGTAGACATTTCTTTCAGATCTTTTTAGGCAACTTTTAGATCCTTTTGAAGAGGTCTAAGGGGGTAGTCAGAGGTATGTCCAAATAGATATATTCGGTACCTACATGCCCACATCTTGCAGAAGTTAACTTTCCATACGTGACAGGTTGCAAGCCCATCGACGCTATTAGAGAGCTACAATATAAACATTTATATTTAACAATTTAATAATTGATTTAATCACTGAATATTATAATTCCTATAACCACGAAGACTAGGTAAAGTAGATTAGTATTCTATCCGCTGAAGGATAAACAAACACACTATAATTATAGAACTAACTAATCTAATGTCACTGTAAGAAGGTTACTAATGTTCTTTGTTTTTAAAATCATTATTATTCTTGTCTGTTTTGTTGAAGTGACGTCACTAGCGACGTTCTTAGCGATCACAATTTGGTTGATCGAATGTGGTAAAGCTGAGCGCTTCTGTGCTTCGGAGGTTATGTTAAATTATCGAATTAATTGACGGAGCACATTATAAAACATATGCAAACGGGTATTTATCACGAATTTTACCTTTAATATTCGCCCGACGTTTCGACCGGATTGCACCAGCCGTGGTCGCGGGAAGACTGAAGTAATGGAGGTACCGCCACAGCAAAGCGAAAGCGTTTATTCAACTACCCTCACTTGATCTTCATAAATGTCAATTAGGGCCGGTTCACACTAGGACAACACACTACACTAACAGTGTCCACATACTGAGTTGATCTCACATGACGAGTACACTTTGCAATCACTGGATTCCACGAGGAAGAGAGTCTGAAGCCGTCTTCACGATTAAAATTAGGATACTTCTTAATCTCAATCGCTTCCCGAACCATTCTCTTGTAATAATGCTTCTCGTTGGCAAGGATTTTTGGATTGTGCAATTCCATCCAGTGATTGGGTCCTGAGTCTACTATATGCTCCGCTATAGCAGACTTGTTTATTTGCCGATTTTTGACCGCTGCTATATGTTCCTTGACACGTTCAGCGACTGTACGCTTCGTTTGGCCTATATAGGAACGGCCGCAGCTGCAATCGATTTTATAAACACCAGGAACTTGGAAAGGTACCACATCCTTCGGTGTACGCAGACGCTTAGCCACTTTGTTAAAAGGAGTATAAATCGACTTTATTGAAAACTTCTTGAAAAGGTTCCCAATTTTGTCCGTAACCCCCTTCACATAAGGCATGAACGCTGGCTGTCTAGTTACATCACTGTGTTTTAGTTTGCGTCTGCTATCTGGATGCCATCCATTAGTCTTGTAACCATTTCGTTTTAGAACCTCCTGAACATGTTCCAGCTCTCCGGGTAGATGTTCAGGGTCACAGAGGTCGTAGGCTCTGTTCATAAGTGAGGATACTACTGACTGGAGATGTAATGGATGGTGATGTGAGGCAGCATTCAGATATCTGTCCGTGTGTGTCGGTTTTCTGTACACAGTATGCGACAAAGATCCATTGGACTTAACCATCACTTTTAAATCTAAAAAGGCTAAAGATCTGTTATCCTCCATTTCATACGTGAACCTTATCTTCGGGTGTATGGAGTTAAGATGTTCTGTCAGTCGATCAACTTCCTCTTTACCTCCATTAATGATGCAGAAAACATCGTCGACATATCTTTTCCAGAATCTTATACCGTAAGCTGTCATGTTAATCATAGTCTCAAAATGCTCCATCCAGATATTGGCAAGTACAGGAGCTACAGGACTACCCATAGCTACGCCATCAATCTGGAGGTAATGTTGCCCTTGGTATAAGAAGAAATTTCCGTCCAAGCAGTTCTCTAGCAGACAGACATACTGGTCAGGAAGTTCATGATCACATAATCTTTGCCTTACAACATCAAGACAATCCTTCAAAGGAACACAAGTGAAGAGAGACTCAACGTCAAAGCTCACCATTGTATCTCTGGGTTCCAACTTCATGTCCTTGATGATGCCGATGAAATGTCGCGAATCCTTGACAAAAGAAGATGTCTTGCCCGTAAGCGGCTGCAGTATACCAGCAACATGCTTCGCCAAATTGTACGTAGGTGAGTCCACCTGACTAACGATAGGTCGCAGGGGCACATTGGATTTGTGAACTTTAGGTAATCCATACAATTTGGGTGACTGTACTATAGCTGGTCTATAGAGGCGGTCAAAAACATCTTTATCAAACAAGTCAACATACTCGTGTATAACTGCCCTAACACGTTTCGTGACTCTTGCCGTGGGATTATATGAAACCGGCTTATACACCTTCTTGTCTTCAAGCAAACTCCGTATTTTAGTGTCATAGTCTTCTGTCTTCATTATAACGGTGGCGTTGCCCTTATCCGCTTTAAGCACGAGAATCTCATCGTTATTGCGTAAGTCCTCGAGTGCTTGTAGCTCACCCGCCGTTACATTAGACTTTGGAGGTCGACATTTCCGTAATATAAGGGAGACATCCTGTCTTAGCGTTTCCGCGTCATTGTCCGTAATAAGATACCTTCGAATGACGCGGAAACGCTAAGACAGGATGTCTCCCTTATATTACGGAAATGTCGACCTCCAAAGTCTAATGTAACGGCGGGTGAGCTACAAGCACTCGAGGACTTACGCAATAACGATGAGATTCTCGTGCTTAAAGCGGATAAGGGCAACGCCACCGTTATAATGAAGACAGAAGACTATGACACTAAAATACGGAGTTTGCTTGAAGACAAGAAGGTGTATAAGCCGGTTTCATATAATCCCACGGCAAGAGTCACGAAACGTGTTAGGGCAGTTATACACGAGTATGTTGACTTGTTTGATAAAGATGTTTTTGACCGCCTCTATAGACCAGCTATAGTACAGTCACCCAAATTGTATGGATTACCTAAAGTTCACAAATCCAATGTGCCCCTGCGACCTATCGTTAGTCAGGTGGACTCACCTACGTACAATTTGGCGAAGCATGTTGCTGGTATACTGCAGCCGCTTACGGGCAAGACATCTTCTTTTGTCAAGGATTCGCGACATTTCATCGGCATCATCAAGGACATGAAGTTGGAACCCAGAGATACAATGGTGAGCTTTGACGTTGAGTCTCTCTTCACTTGTGTTCCTTTGAAGGATTGTCTTGATGTTGTAAGGCAAAGATTATGTGATCATGAACTTCCTGACCAGTATGTCTGTCTGCTAGAGAACTGCTTGGACGGAAATTTCTTCTTATACCAAGGGCAACATTACCTCCAGATTGATGGCGTAGCTATGGGTAGTCCTGTAGCTCCTGTACTTGCCAATATCTGGATGGAGCATTTTGAGACTATGATTAACATGACAGCTTACGGTATAAGATTCTGGAAAAGATATGTCGACGATGTTTTCTGCATCATTAATGGAGGTAAAGAGGAAGTTGATCGACTGACAGAACATCTTAACTCCATACACCCGAAGATAAGGTTCACGTATGAAATGGAGGATAACAGATCTTTAGCCTTTTTAGATTTAAAAGTGATGGTTAAGTCCAATGGATCTTTGTCGCATACTGTGTACAGAAAACCGACACACACGGACAGATATCTGAATGCTGCCTCACATCACCATCCATTACATCTCCAGTCAGTAGTATCCTCACTTATGAACAGAGCCTACGACCTCTGTGACCCTGAACATCTACCCGGAGAGCTGGAACATGTTCAGGAGGTTCTAAAACGAAATGGTTACAAGACTAATGGATGGCATCCAGATAGCAGACGCAAACTAAAACACAGTGATGTAACTAGACAGCCAGCGTTCATGCCTTATGTGAAGGGGGTTACGGACAAAATTGGGAACCTTTTCAAGAAGTTTTCAATAAAGTCGATTTATACTCCTTTTAACAAAGTGGCTAAGCGTCTGCGTACACCGAAGGATGTGGTACCTTTCCAAGTTCCTGGTGTTTATAAAATCGATTGCAGCTGCGGCCGTTCCTATATAGGCCAAACGAAGCGTACAGTCGCTGAACGTGTCAAGGAACATATAGCAGCGGTCAAAAATCGGCAAATAAACAAGTCTGCTATAGCGGAGCATATAGTAGACTCAGGACCCAATCACTGGATGGAATTGCACAATCCAAAAATCCTTGCCAACGAGAAGCATTATTACAAGAGAATGGTTCGGGAAGCGATTGAGATTAAGAAGTATCCTAATTTTAATCGTGAAGACGGCTTCAGACTCTCTTCCTCGTGGAATCCAGTGATTGCAAAGTGTACTCGTCATGTGAGATCAACTCAGTATGTGGACACTGTTAGTGTAGTGTGTTGTCCTAGTGTGAACCGGCCCTAATTGACATTTATGAAGATCAAGTGAGGGTAGTTGAATAAACGCTTTCGCTTTGCTGTGGCGGTACCTCCATTACTTCAGTCTTCCCGCGACCACGGCTGGTGCAATCCGGTCGAAACGTCGGGCGAATATTAAAGGTAAAATTCGTGATAAATACCCGTTTGCATATGTTTTATAATTGACGGAGGCCTTCGGGCGGCCTAAAATCTCTGCCGCCAGAGTTAGTCGGACTCATACAAACAAACGAACTGAGTCTGATATTTTTATAAGCTAAGCTAAACCGGATGGCAGGTAAAGTCAGGAGTGAAAAAAATACACTCGTGAGCAAAAAAATCGACTCAGGCGTCACATCTGCAGTCGCAAGTCACTGGCAAAAAAACTGAAAGCAAAAATATTTTTTTCTTAGTAAAATCTTAAAGCTGCTAGTGTTAGCTTCAAAATGATATAAAATATTGTAATTTTTCTTGCTCACACAACCCAATAACATGTTGTGATTAGTAACCACTCTTTTTACGCTTGTTTACAATAGTGCTAATTAAGGGTTACTGACCCACATAAAAGGTTATCTACCTGACTTATCCTTATCAGTTAGCCGTCAAACGTCAACCGATACACATCTCTGTTATCAACAAACAAGAATTCTACCTGAAAATGGACACAACAAGTGATGAAGCTGCTCAAGCGGTCACCCTATTGCGACAAGGCCAGAGTCAGCGAGAAGTGGCACGTGCGCTTAACATGAGCCAGTCTGCTGTTTCTAGAGTTTACCGTCGTTACCAGGAGACTGGTAGCTTTAATCGAAGACAGGGTTCCGGAAGAAAAAGGTGCACATCGGAGAGAGATGACCGATTCATTGTCAGCACATCGCTGAGAAATCGGGCCCTCACTGGCGTTCAAGTCCAACAAAACCTCAGAGAAACGCGAGGAGTGGCTGTGAGTGGCTGGACAGTTAGAAGACGACTTAAGGCAGCTAGCCTTGAGCCAAAAAGGCCAGCTACTGGCCCCAAATTAACCCCAGCCCACCGAGCAGCCCGCCTACGATTTGCCAGAGAACACGTTGATTGGACTGACGCACAATGGAGCACCATTCTCTTCTCAGACGAAAGCAGAGTGTGCTTGCATGGTAGTGACAGAAGAGGACGAGTCTACAGAAGACCTGGAGAAAGATTCGCACAGTGCTGCATCAAAGAAAATGTGGCTTTTGGAGGAGGATCGTGGATGGTGTGGGCGGGTATTTCAATGGAGGCAAAAACCGAGTTGGTTTTTATTGAAACTGGCGGTCGAATGGGAGGATTGACGGCGAACCGATACATCGAAGAGATTTTAGAGGATCACGTCGTTCCCTACGCCGGTTTTATCGGCGAAAACTTCGTCTTAATGCACGACAATGCCCGTCCACATACAGCAAGTTCCGTCCGGCAGTATTTACAGGAGGTCGCAATTGCCGCTATGGACTGGCCAGCGCGTAGCCCGGACTTAAATCCTATAGAGCATTTGTGGGATGAACTTAAAAGAAATGTTCGGGCTAGAAATCCTGCACCAGACACAAAATCGGACCTCAAAGCGGCGCTAATTGAAGAATGGAATAGCATCGGACAAGATCGAGTAAAGAAACTTATTCGATCCATGAAGAAGCGATTGGAAGCTGTTATTAGGGCCAGGGGGGGCAACACTAAATATTAAAAAGATAATTTCAATTAAATTATTGTTTTAACGAATTTCAGCTGGTATTTTCTTTACTGTAAATTATAGCCTTATTCATTGCTCAAGACTCTTTCTGATTCAATATTTTTTCTCGGCCAAAAAAGTTTTTTTAGTAACAACGTAGACCACTCATTTTAAAGCTAAAACTAGTAGCTTTGAGATGTTGAAATCAGAAATAGAATAAAAGCTTCAGATTTTTTGCTAGAGCTTTTCAAGCGCAAGCGTGTGTCCTGAGTCGATTTTTTTGCTCACGAGTGTATTTTTCATCAGTCGAACGGCTGAACTATTTTGAATGAAATCTGGTACTTACCAGGATAGCTTATATCCTGGATTAACACATAAGCTACTTTTGATCCCAGTATTCCTACTTGAACGGTAACTAGGAAACGTCTGGAGGAATTTGGATTAAATTTGGTACCCATAGCCACAATAATCTTAGAAATTAAAAAAGTAAGTACTTAAGTACCTAAGTACTATCTTAGAAATTGTAAACATTGAAGATGAAGGCACATAGCAACAATGTTCAGAATTCAGATCTCCAAATAGGAATCAAAAATGTATTACATCATGGATAGCTGAGCTATCAAACTTTTTGCGCTTTTTGCTACATGACATACAAAAATATTACCAAAAGAAAATAATATCAATACCTACCAATATATCCGCTTTTCAAGTCCCAATTGTGAAAACTGGCTCTGACAGCTGTTTAGAAAGAGATAGACAATACAAATGCACGTAAGTTGGAAAAGGATGGCCGCAGCAACAGATTTTAATTCAGTTCAAAAGGCTCTATTTTTCACGTTTTTTATACGAAATTGAACTTTATTATCATGGTACAAGGTACAGTAAAGTTTGGAATACAAAAGTTGATAAGACCAATAATAATTACGGTTAGAAGCAGAACTCGAAAAACTGGTTGTGTTTGGAGGCTTGCCTCTCGCTCCAGGGCTACCACAAAAACATTATTAAAATAAAACTATAAAAATTTTTTGCTGCTCACAAATTATTCTACAGATTAAATAGACAAAGGATACTCACGCTTGGTATTAATTGATTTGTACGGCTTCTGTTTTTTAGCGTGTATTTTTTTATATTATTGACAAGCTTAATCTAAAGTCGATATTAATGTTTCTTTTTTATTTTGCATACGCAATAGTTGACGTGACGCGTTGCTAATAGTAAATCAAATAATATTTTAAATGCGATCGGTCATTATTAATAGGATTTAGGTAAGTAGGTACTAAAGAAAGAAAAATCGTTTATTTTGGTAGGAGCTCAAGGATCACTTCAGTTTCGTCTTACATGCTAGGTGATTGGTAATGCCTGTTCCAACGCGCTCCCTAAACATCCCGAGAACTCTTATCTTAAGTAATAAGGTAAGTAAATATAATTTTAGGTATAATATCAGTGGCGTTTGATGCATGTTACCAGGGCGTTAGTGCCCGTTGCGGGAATACCGGGATCAAAAGTAGCCTATGCGTTATTCCTAGTCATATGTCATTAGTCCGTTCAGTAGTTTTCATGTGAATAAGTAACAAACATCCATCCATCCATCCATACTTACAAACTTTCGCGTTTATAATATTAGTAGGGAGTAGGATAGGATAAAAGACCTATGACGTATGGCATGTGCATGTTTTTGTCCATTTATACTAAATTACATAAATAATATTATGGATGCCTGGCAACAGTGGCAACCCTGCGCTTGTTTTGCTACTGACTTACGCTTCTTTTTCTGGATATGGAAACGTGTCGTGTTGTCGACTCCACTTGTTATACCTACCCACTACCCACATCCCACTACCTCTGCCTGTACCTACTTGTGTTTCACTTCTATAACACTTTGTAAGTATTTATATTATCATTGTTGTTGAGATATTTTGGTACTAATATTTCGCATAAAAAACAACTTTAGTACTTTATAGATGTTTGATTCAAAGGACTTACATTATTGTAAAAGTCGAATATCAATCGTATGACATTAATAATGTTTGATTTGAAAGAAAAAAACTAAATCTTTTGAAGCTTAAATAACATTGAAACTATCTATTGATAAAAAGAAAAAATAGAATAGAATAGAATAGAAAAGTTTTTATTTTCCATCAACTAAAACATAAAACATAAAATAACATAAAATAAACCGAATAAAACATAAAATATAGAAAACAATATACTTACCTACATAAAAAAATGCGAAACACCAAACAGCCAATTATATTTTTTTTCTAATTCAGCAATTAATCTTGCTGTCTCAGTATCGACTGCGTACTCGCTTATGGAGCGGATACAATCATTATTTATAAACGTGTTTATTATAAGTTATAAATATTATAACTCCAGCCGTGCGTGTCGCTCACGTCGTAAACTACAGCTCGTAAACAGTACACCTTTTATGGAAACAATGTCTGTTTTGTTGGTTAACACACTTTTATAGTTAAAAATTACGTTCGAGACTGAACCAGGGAAAGATACCTACTTATTCTTAAGCAAGAATAACATGAGCTTAACTTCTGTCGTTGCTAACTCCGACTGAACCGATTGAGTGAGATTCTTGCTGCTATTATAGTGGTTGGGTAAGATCCGGAGGGTTTCTAAACTGCTGATAAGAATCGAGCGTTATCGCTGTACTTTTCATTTATTTACAAGTTTCCCGGCAGACCTTGTCTAAATACCAAATTAGGTAAGATAGACGTGTGCTGACCGAGCGGACGGACGCAGCGGACGCCGCTTCGACCAGCGGCCTGGTTAGGAAGGACTTTTTTTTACAAAAAGACCGTAACCGAATGGTTGTCTAATACAAGACGTCCGCGTTTCAGACCACCATGGAGATGACAAGTTAGATGTGCATCTTCCATATTGGCCCACTGCGGACAAGGATGGAAAAATCTGGAAAGAGGGGTGCAGTGCCTTTGCCCTGCTTTTAGTGGAATAAAACAATCTTAACATATTTATATTTCATAAACTATTTAGTTACCGTGCATTATGCCACAAAACCGAGATTAAGGGTAGTATTTTATTCAATATTTCAATCAAAACCTATACCTAGTCTATTCTTTGTGATATCAGTGGTCAAATGATTTTAACTTGATTCGCTTATACCTACGTAATCATTATATTTACCACTTTCCGATAATTTTAATAACAATGTTCAAGTCGCGAAAGCTTTAAATATGTTTAAACATATACACAATGGCAACCCGGCTAATGGGTAATCGCTTGTATCACGCGGGTTCGAATCCCGTCGAAGTCATAAACTTTTAGTAAGATTTTTCATTTATAATTGATACAATCAGTCATGAAGAAATCCTCTAAATGTGCATAATGTGAAGATTATGCAAGATAGCACAGTGTCCCCCGGGCCCCTAATGGTCCTAATGGCAGACCCTCGACCTCAGGGCCCCTATTTCCGGAACTGTCAGTGCTCATCCAACTTGGAGACTCGGGTTAAACTGGCCAACTTACTAGTGTGTCCGCTGTCCGCTGACCGTTTGTGCGAAGACTGTTTTTGGTCAGATTTAAAATCGATGATACTTTTTATGTTTGAAAGTAGTCATCATTGTACAAACTAAAACTTTTGCACGCTTCGCTCGCGTCGTTTCGTGAAGTGCATTTTGATTTCTGTTTTTTGTCATCATCTACAATCTAAAAATGTTGCACGCTTCGCTCGCGTCGTCGTTTCATGAAGTGCAATTTGATTTCTGTTTTTTTTTATTAAATACCATTCAGTTCGTATTAAATAAATTACTCAAAAAACGATTCGTTACCGGCAAGTTGCTATTCTCAAAGTAAACTCTTAACTGATTCATAAAATGAAAACACCAAGTAATTTTCCCGACCTTTGAGTGCTCCAAGAGACCACTGAGGACCTTCCGGTCACCTCACCTCTTCGCAGAGGGCATCATTAGGACTCTTGTAGCCAGCCGGAAGCGATGTAAGTATCCCAAGTACACTTACTAAGAGAAACTTCCCCAATTTACCTGTAACTGTAAGGAGTTTCCATAAGCACGGCACTTACGCGTCACATACAGTATACAGTCATAATAATGTATAAAGATATTATAGGTACTTGAGTGTTCATACTCTCGTCGTTTTTGACATGCCTCGGTGGGTAGGTAGTTATGTAAGTAGATAATCTATCTCTTCCTGTAAAATCAGGATGTACTTAAGAGTATCTCCGCCTTTTTAGCTAGCTGGGATCTGCTTTCTTTTGTCTTTATATTTTGACCAATCGGAGTCATAAACATCTGTTTATTTTTTTTAAAGCATTTGTTCGAATGTTCTTTACCATTGTAAAAAACTTACTGTTATATTTGTTCTTCAAACTTTATGACAGAGCCTTGAAATACTTTGTTGCTATTGGTGTTCGAATGTTGCAAAGCGGGGTAAACTGCTAGTTGCTTCACAGAAAAAGCACCTTTATGGTGGTAAAGCGGTGCTTTGGGTGATAGTAGGTATCTACTACATAGGCATAATATAACATGTTTCCTGGAAGCGGGCTGCGGCCGGCTACAGCCAGTCTACACGAGTCACGAGTAGACAAACTTAGCTATACCAAGTACACATCCTCCCAAACCAGATGGACCACTCCTGTCGCCGTCTCCCTTGCACCTGCCAGCCAGAGCGAGAGGAAACACCAGCCCAGACCGGTTGAGGGCATGCTAAGGAGATATAGTACTTTTTTGTAAATGTCAGGTTTGTGTTTTGCTAAGGTATCACAGGGAAAATCAAAATGTCCACGCATTTACGATACACCGTATCAGATACAAAAGGGATTTTATTAGATAACTTTTAACTTCAAAAGAACAATGGCAATTTGAAATATTTTATGTAGGCCTAATATTAAAGTTGGAAATTGAAACCCCAAGCTTTATTATTAATATCAGACAGCTAGAATAAATCGAAGAGAGCTGAAAGATACGCCCCGAGGCGGTTTAGTCAATCGAGGTCTTATTGAATAAACTAAATGACTTCTAAATAAGAAAATAAACCTTCTTCGCTAAAGTTGGCTAAGCTCTCGAGCGAACTTAGCGCCCGACTTACATTTGACTTTGCAGTACTAAGTATACGTAGGTACTAGAATAGGTTTATATCTGCAACAACACATTGCGCATATTACACAACACAAACAATAATCTTATCATAATTGAGAGATATTTTTAGGCATCTTAGATCCTTTAGGTATGTCTACGGGGGTAGTCAGAGGTATTTCCAAATACATATCGAAACATGCCCACATTTTCCAGAAGTAACCATTCCATACGTGACAGGTTGCAAGCCCATCGACGTTTCAGCAGTTATCCTACTTCCTACTAATATTATAAACGCGAAAGTTTGTAAGTATGGATGGATGTTTGTTGCTCTTTCACGCGAAAACTACTGTACGGATTTGACTGAAACTCGGAATATACATAGTTTATGATCTGGAATAACACATAGGCTACTTTACCACGCTGTACCACGCGAGCGAAGCCGCTGGCGAGTAAGCTTGTCTTTTAATAATTTCCGGCCGTCACTAGACGTGTCGATTTGGTCGATGTATCGAGTACGTTCCTTATTCAACGCCACAAACTTTATAACTCCAAATCCCATTGAATTTGCTTCAGTAATTACAAGCAAGATTAAATCCCGAGCATCCTACAGGCTTTCTTATTTATAATATTGCGAGGAAGTAGTGTGTAAAGATTTAACAAAGCGTGTCGGAGCTGCATTGTCGCGAATTTATCGCCCAGGGCACATTGTCCCGGATTTTAATTAAAACTTGGGTTTGTCTTAAAGCTTAGTGCTTAAGAAAGGACTGTGTACGATGTTTCATTAAATATTGTGTCGTAGCTCTATGCTGATATAGGCACAAATTGGATTGGATAAAAAAAGGAAAAAATCAAAAGGGTTAGGATTACACATGAATAAATTATGAGTATTTCTGTGTTTGTAGAAATAACATACTTTGGCGTATTAAAGAGACTAGTTCTTTAGTCTATAAGATTCATGAAAATAGTTGAATATTTAAAAACTTTACTCATTAAGTACATTATACACATCATCTTAGACTGTAACCAACTGAAAACATCATCTAGCGATAAATGTAATCAGCCCCCTGATTGTGTACCTACACTTAGTCTTGTCTCGGATTGTATCTAAGTTGTATCAAAGCAAAACTCACAGTAAATCGCGAAAACAACTGTCATGTTAATGTTACTTACAAATTTACATAAGCAGCGTTAAATCTGACAGTTATTTTCGCGATTTACTGTGATTTTTGCTTTGATACAACTTGGATACAATCCGAGACAAGTTACACAATCAGGGGCTGAATGAGAATAAATCGTTTTCAAACAAGTCCTAACAATTCTCAATTAATTCATCTTGTCTGTCGCGAGATCCACGGGATTTATCAAATCAGTTTATTTTCACCCCTTTTTTACTTAAATTGCAAGTTTCTTTACAAAATATTAATTTATTATCATGACGTCATGGCAGCCGCGTGGTGCTGGCCGGTAGCGCCGGGAGCCGCGCGGGACCGGTTCCGCAACTATTTAATTTTCAAGTTTTTATTTATTTTTATGCGAGTTTATATCCGACGCTGCATCGTTCATCTTGTTAGGGTAAAGGCGCGCTCATGTGCACACTTTCTTATTTTAATTTAGATTGTATTCTAAAATATTTTCTATTTCAAAGTGAAGCAGTCTGCCAAGACAATAAATTGTATTGTATTAGGGAATACCTGTAATAATACACGTAATGTTTTTGAAATAAATAAATAATGAAGGCTTAGATATGAATTGATGAAACTTAATATTTATTTTAAATATGTTTTTGTTGGCCAAGTTGAACCTTTAGAAGTAAGCAGAAACATAAGCCTTACTTGTGTTCGGACTTGCCACAGACTAGCCCCTACAAAGCATTCTACATTTTTTTAAATCTGAGTCGGTGTCTACCGTTCTTAGAGTTACTGTACTGTCCCTGCTTACATTTTTAAAAAGAGCTTGGCTGCAAGTCCTCACAGTAACTACGCCCTTACTTCTCTTGTATTCCAGTTGGGCCCTGTCAGTATCTCCGGGGCCCGCCTCACTACTCACGATGCGCAAGCGCAGCCACACATCAAATTGACTACTGACTATGATATAAGCCTCTTTTTTATTTCGAAAAAGTTTAAGATGAACCTTTGTTTAACCTTTAATATGGTATTTTTTCTATAAATAAACCTGTAAGTAACTTTTTAGTTTTTTTTTCTATAAATGCAAATGACCGATAAGTGCTTTATAAATGCTTGTACATAGTTTCCATTTTTATACCTACTAGTAGCCAATCTTAACATTTACATACCTTCATATCATCTAACTAGTGTATCCGCCCACAACTTCGGTCGCGTAGCTCTTAGCCGGATAAAAGTAACCTAAGTATGTGTTACTCCAGAGTCCAGGTCAACTAAGTATGTTTATTCCAAACTTCATCAAAATCCGTTCAGTAGGTTGTGTGTCAATCATCCATCTTTTTTTTTGTCATTCTTCTTGTTTTATCTTTCTCTTTTTATATAGGTACTTATGTGTTTTCTATAATAATTGTAATGACAAAATAAAGATTTTTCTTTCTTTCTTTCCATCTAGGTAGTATGTAAGTACATCCAAACAAACTTTCGCGTTTATTGGGGGTTAAATTATAGTAAAATGTGCTTAAATATCTTGAATGTAACCAATAATATTATCTAGTAGTAGGTAGTTTTAATTATAAGTTTGAGTAGAGTAGACCAGAATGGGCACACGACAGGACCCTTCTCAAGCAAAGTTTTTGCTCGGAGCCAAAGGGTTCCATTCCACGGCGGCCATTATCATGTCAGGATCATTAATTTGGCAGACAAATGTATTAATTAGGGGCTGTCCCCGCATCCCGCATGTCGGGCGCATTGCCAGATTTATTGAACGTGCATCTGTTTAATCATCATCATCCACAGCTGCACCAGGTCGTTGAAGGTCGGTAAACGATAAAAGTAGGTAAGTTCGTATGAGTAAGTGGCCTACTCTGGTGAAGGAGTTTTTAAGCCGCCTTTAGGCCTCCGTCTTGGCTTAACGACTTTAAAAAAAAACCGACAATTTAACGTGCCCTCCGAAGCACGGAAGCGCTCAGATATTAATGCCACTTGCGGTCACCCATCCAAGTAGTGACTGCTCAGAACGTTGCTTAACTTTGACGATCTATCAAGAACGTCAGCAAGCTTGGTAAGCGATGTTCTGAACGATCACAAATTGGTTGCAAGTGGAATTAAAAGCTAGCGCTTCTGTGCCTCGAAGGGCGCGTTAAGTCGGTCCTGGTTTTTATGTCGTTAAGCCATGACGGAGGCCTTTAGGCAGCCTAAAAATTTCGTCACCAGAGTTGGCCACTTGCTCATACGCATATTTATTTATTTTAATAATTTATTTATTTATTAACTAGCACGGTTACAAACACCAATTACGCTAATTATAATATTAATACTTATCAGCTAAGCTACCTTACTGGATTTTCAACCACGACGTGAAACATATAAACGGAATAAGAAATGTCGATATTGCCATGGAACGATTTCGGTATTGAAGCCGTTATTTTAGATTGTCAACCAGATTTTCGAAAGAACCCACGACCATTTGATCGGAAGTCGAGGCACTAAACCACTCGGCCAACACGGCTCTCACGGTAACTACCTGTTTAATCCTTTTGCGACTCTAGAGAAGTAGATAAGTGCTTATAAAAACATATTTGAGTAGGTACTTAAGTACATAAAGTAAATGCCCCCCACGATATACAGATACAGATGTAAAACTAACAAGGGTGGCTATTCGCTATGATGACCCAACAAAACGTAACGCGCGCGACACAAGCGGCAACATTAAAAAATTTTTTAGGTATCTTAATAACCGACTTCAATTTCGTAAGAGAGTTGTGTACATTGTTCGTAGTTCTATGACTGATTGTTTAACGAATTTTCATTCATTCATTCATTTAATGTCTTGCACTCACGAGGAGTATTTCTCTTAAGGTCTTCGGGAGATCCTCAAATGTTTTTTATGCGTTATCGTACTTTACGTGTTATGTTAATATCGCGTAGGTATGTCGCGTTACGTTTTGTTGGGTCATAGTGAATAACCACCCAGATTTAACACTAACAAGTTCTCAACACACCACAGATGACTAACAAACGGACAACTCGATTTATTACACGTGTATAAGGGTAAGGCCGCCAAAATTGTCAATTTTTTTGTGTGACTTTTTGTCGTTTTTTGTTGCAGTTTCTTATGGTTAAAATATTCAATAAATTGTTGAGTATACCTGAATTATAGGTATACCGTCGAAGAAATAGATGATAGACCTCTGCTATATTAATAATATTTTTGCGAAAATCCTTAAAATAACATTTTTTATTAATAATTTAAATAAAAAACATTTTTTATTAATAATTTAAATAAAAAATGTCTCTTGCTTTTGTGTTACGTTTTTTTTTGTGTGACACGTTTTTATCCCAAAGCTACTATTTAAACTACCAAAGTGCAAACCACAGTATTAATACGGCAACACTGTCATCCAAACAATTGAAAAAAAAAATCCAGCTCTTTTATTTCGCCAGTGAAGGAACATAAAGTGCGCGTCACTTTTTGCGGTTGTGTTCATAAAAAAAGTTTTATTTGTGATTTTTGAGGTAAGAAACAGATTTTTGAATGTTATTGTATTAAATTATTTAGCAATGAGGTCAAAAGTATACTTAAAATTGCCCATTACGGCCTAATTATAATAAATAACCGAGATATGACCTATAATTGTTTTAAAAATTTCGCTTTTGTGTTGCATTTGTATTACATTTATGTCACTTTTTTATTATTGTAACACAAATGTATGTGTTACGTAACACAGTAGATATATAAAGCCGCAAACATAGTGGTATTTGGACTGATTTTTGAAAGTAATGTCTAATGTGTGATTTTGTAGGTATGACAAACGCAGTACTTACATTTTAATATTGAAAACCTTCCAAGTGTTCAGTTAAACTGTTACAAAAGGCTCTTGAGCATCGAATTAGTTAAGTTTGTTTTACTAACGTTATTCAGCGGCCAATTGTTTTCTTCTATTGAAATAATATTATAATTAATCTATTTATGTGCATTAGTAACTGTACATTTTTATTTTAATGCCGTTAACTGCCCCAGAACGACAAAGATCGAGAAAAATTATTAAGCTATTTTGTCCTTAGTAAAATATAGGCAGTATTTTTGTGTTTTTCTGCCTAAGGGTACAGTAAAAAAGAAAAGTTTATCTTGCATTATTTTAGGTTATTTATTTAACCATTATGAAATCACCTTTACTCAAAATATGTGTTACTTTTGGGTTACATTTGTGTAACGGTAACACAAAACCTGTTGTGTTACTTTTGTGATATAATTGACAATTTTGGCGGCCTTACCCATAACACAGAAGCATACATTTTCCACCAATAACTGCTTTATAGCAACCGCATAGGACTCTCAATGCGCTGGCAAAGTTCCACATCAAACGATAACTTAAGGTGGCCCTTCCCGGTGCGTCTATCATCGACGCGGGCATAGCTGAAAAGCTTGTTGTTTCATCAAGCGCAATGCTAGAAAAAGAAGCAAAGCGAAAAAAGAGAGATAGCGCCTCAGCGCTCGGCATTCAGTAGGTACTTTCGCCGCTCACTCGCTCACTCGAAAAATAGTGTGCGGAAATTTCATAAAAAGTGTTCCAGGAAATACGTTTTTTTCAGTAACCCTTACAAGTTTGTAAAATAAATATTAGTCATTTATAATCTCCATAAGATTTGCAAGGTTTCTATGACAATATTTTCTTTACGTTTACAATTTATGAGTACATTATGAACGGCCAAAGTTCAGGTAAAATTTATGCTAAAAGCAGGTTTTTGGAAGCTTATACTGAATTTGTTTCTCAAAATTTTGATTTTTAGTTTCGATAGAAACCTAGATATAGTGCACAAGATACCTATTAGTCCAAAAGATTAAAAGAAAGATCTGTTACAATGGCATAATCACGTACGAGCGTTTGTATGAAAAGTGAGCCGGGTTGACCGCTCTTAATACTTGCGGTTGCAGTTGTCTTCGACTTTATTTTAAGGACGGTAAAAGTAATTTTTGATTGTACTTGATTGTTCTGTATAAATGTTCAAAACATGTGCATTTGTGTATAAGTCTTTATGAAATGCTGTCGGTTTGTTCTGTAAATAGATAAATAAATGAACTCGTTTTGTTTGAAAGTTGACTCATGAAGTCATAAAGTCATAACATAACGCCAATCTGTAATTTGAATATTAATAAGATCGATACTGACATCATTTCTTCTTGAACCTCGTTCTAGAATGTTCCTTGAAGTGGCAAGTACTGATACGGCTTATCAAAGACCTTCATGGCTTGAGACTGAAATGTTAATGATCTAAAGTAAAGAAGATACGAAATCTTAATGTTACTAGCAGTTACCCCTAAGAAAATGGATGGACATTTTCTTAGGGTAACCCACACATTTGATTATTTAACTTCGTCGGTAGAGAACAACTACATCCTCTATCATTAAAGTCTCCTGATAAGTAAAGTAATTATCCTATTCTACTAATATTATAAACGGGAAAGTTTGTAAGTATGGATGGATGTTACTCTTCACGCGAAAACTACTGAACGGATTTGGCTGAAACTTGGAAAATACATTTATGACTGGGAATAACACATAGGGTTCTTTTGATCACGGTATTCCCACGGGAACGGGAACTACCGCGGGTAAAATCGCGAGGCGCAGTATGGTTATAAACATTTAAGTTGATATAATTTGCTGCCTATGAAAATGGATACTTATAAATATAACACAAGAAATAAAGAAAAATTATTTATACCAAAGACGATTAATATCTAGAAGACAGACAAAGGCCATACACAAAATCGTAACCCTAAAAAATAGCCTGAAAACTCTAAAACATCAATTTTATCCAAGAAATTTCAATTACTTTCTAGTTAAAAATGTTTAAATATTGAATATTGTTGCTACCTACTACTAAGTATTGAAATTTCTTGGATAAAATTGATGTTTTAAAGTTTTCAGGCTATCTGGTACTGCGGGATCGGGTTACGATTTTGTGTATGGCCTTTGTCTGTCTTCTAGATATTAATCGTCTTTGTTTATACCAAGAACTAGGTTAGTGAAAACTTATAAACAGGGTCTAGCGCTGAAATTAGCGATGTACAATAAGTTACCCATAACAATAACACATCTACCTCTAAATCAATTTAAAATAATTTTAAAAATATTTTTTGAGAGTCATCCCTTCTACGACATTCACGAATTTATGAGCTGTTCATTTTCCAATTTGCAAGTGGGGTCGTAGAAAGATATTGGTAAATTTATTGTAATTACAATTGCATGTTTTTATGGATTTTAATTAAGTTATTATATTATATTTATTATTTAATTAAGCTTTGAAGATAATTATGAAAATATGTAAAGTGACTTACCTATGTTATGTAATATAACTCTATGGTGAATAAATGAATACTGAATACTGAATACTGCTTGAATGAATCAAGTTAAAGACAGTTTACGGGAAGTAACTAAAGAGTAAAGACAAGCGCTAGCTCCGATAATGACGCAAGTCCAAAGAGCATCATCCACATCCACCTAACAACTGCTAGAAATAGTCGGAACACGACTCCTTGCATTAAAGCAGACATCTTCATAGAATAATAGCCCTTACAGCTATGAGCATAAGTAAGAAACTATGACTGAGGTTTAAACGTGCTAGAGCAGAAAAATGCTGTTGACGACACAAAGGCTCTCGGCTGAAGAGGCTCCACGGAGCGGAGCCCGAGCCACGTCCACAGCGGGCGGGTAGATGCGAAACTGAGCATTACTTTACATTGCTAGGTACATTAATGTATTTGAAGCGCTCGTGACAAAGCTTGCTGACGTTCTTGATAGATCGTCGAAGTCAAGCAATGTACCTACAATGACCTGTAAAATCTAAATTTTTTACAAAATAAATACTATTGACTATTGACTATTGGGTGACCGCAAGTGGCATTGATATCTGAGCGCTTCCGTGCTTCGGAGGGAACGTTAAATTGTCGGTCCCGGCTTTTAAAGTCGTTAAGCCATGACGGAGGCCTTAAGGCGGGCTAAAAACTCCGTCACCAGAGTTGGCCACTTGCTCATACGAACGAACGAACACTAGGTATTTGGATAATGGGTCAGTACTCACATACGGTATTACTCGATAGTTTTACTCGAAGTCGAGTAAAAATCAACGTATGGACCGCAACTCTCACAGCTCGAAGGCTCGCACCGAGCCGGCTCGATGGAAATTTCCTTCGAACCTACTCGAACGGTTCGGTGAATACTGAACGGCGCGCCTCACTCGATAGATCAATGCTCAATGTGTGTTCGAACCTACTCGAACGGTTCGGTGAATACTGAACGGCGCGCCTCACTCGATAGATCAATGCTCAATGTGTGGACGAAAGCCCATGCCATGGGTTCAACTCGACAGTTTAGCTCGATCGAGTAATACCGTATGTGAGTACTGCTGACCTTTACAGCCTATTAGCGATTTCTAATGAGCGTTTATTCTGACACGTTGTATTGATTATTGATTAATAGAAATTCTCCGAAACATAGTCAAAGAGGAACTCCACACCATCAGGGGTATTAGAGAAACATTTAAATCAATGACAGTACCTTCATCAAGCTAAATATCTAATAAGTACCTACCTAGTAGAGCACAGATATTTTACTGCTGCCTGCGGCTTCGCTCGCTTAGTTCCTTATATTCCAGAATCAGATCAGTAGAATTAGAGATTAGATTACTCATTAGGATTTTAACAGAATGAGTTCCTCTTCTAGCAGCTACCTCGGAGGGTGTCGCGCCGAGGGGGTAGGTAGAGGTACTAGGCATGTGAGACTGCACTTAAGGCGCTGTGAAATATGGACGTTTTAATATTTCATACTGTTTTGGAACTGCTGTAGAAACTTTCGCAATATTTTAAAGAGCTCGTTCATCTCCCGCGCTTTGCCCTGAGTTATGGTTATCTCAGGGTTACATAATACCTGAACCTGATTACTTTATCCTGCCCACAGCTGGGCAAATGTCGCTGATCAGGCTAAACTGATTTATTTTTTGTAGGGACTCATTACTTCATTCATGAGAAAAGATTCTAGAGAAACATTTTACCATTTGAGATTACTATTATTCAAAATGAACAAAGAATGTCAGCAAAACATTAATGCGTTTACTGCCAAGCTTTTGTGGTGCACTCTGCTGCCTGCACGATAACAAAATTCGGCTCAGTCTTTTGTGGATACAAGAATCATTTTCGTACGAAAGCAGTGGAAAGTTTTCATTCCAAAATGCAAATAAGCCATGAATCCATGATGTAAGCAATAGTTACGAAGCGAAACAGTAATTGGCTTTCGGCAACCCACGACCAGTTTAGCTGGAGCCCGGCAACAGTATCGACCGGCGCGGGCGGGTGCGGCGCGGGGGCGGGCGGGGGGTGCGCGGGGGGACGCGGCGGCTCCGCTCCGCTGGTCGGCTGAACTTGACATCCGCCAAGGTCGGATGACGTACCGTGATGGACATAATAATGTAGCAAAGAGGCACAATTATCAACGTAAGTACATTTATCACTATGTGAGCGCTCTCGGCATGGTGAGTGCGGTGGCTCCTCTGCTTTCGATTCACAGGTTTAATGGTTGAAAGGACTTGAGTCAAACTGAAAGCATTATATCAGAGGCCTTCGTTTGTTGTCACTGATAAGTGTTAACAATTACCCTTTTGAAAATGAGGTCCCAACTTGAAGACTTAAAACTGAAGAGTGTCTAGTTTAGGATTAAAATGTCCTCTAATTCAGTAGAAGTACAAATTGTTGTTCGAAATCCTGAATCGATGTGACTTTTACACAATAGACGTTTTTCGCCTTCTTGGTATCATTTTAAAGTATTGGTCCAGCTAGACTGGTTCAAATGGTCAAAGAGCGTTCGTGCACTACACGGAATTTCGGTTTGTTCCATAAATTCATTTTCAGTCGCCGGCTCAGTGAATGCAGCACGTTGCTGACAAACTGCTAATTCACCAGATGGCAAACCTCTGCTTATGCTTTGCTCTCTCGTGCTTCGTGGCTTATTCTCGCTCTGCATTGTACTGAATCCTTTGTTCAGGAGGTAATGAGCCGTGGAGTAGTAATTGGCACACACAATACATAGTACACGGCACATACACCGGGATGAAGATTGATGATGGGCGTGACAGAGCATGTCATGGCTATTTCAGCCTATTTGTGCTCACTTTGTTCCTATCCATCAAATTAGCGTGTAATCCTGTATCTCGTAGAATATACAGTCTCTTGACTTTAGAACAATGAGGAACAGATGATGCATAGGATAGGTGGGTACACAAGATGTCTAATTACACGGTAATTATTGGCTTGGCAGTAAACGCATCAATAGTTCTTATACGATCGATTTAGATTTAAAATTACTAAGGGCTTCGTTCACCATCCTCGAGTAAAGTGTTGATTAGTCGTCATTCATTCTATGCGTTCATTATTACGCCAAATGTCAATGTAAATTACTCGACACTTTACTTGGTGACTAGCCTACTCGCGACTTACTTGATGATCTTGAAAGAGGCACTAGGTATAATTATAATTACCTACGCTTATTTCAAAACCAATTTTGAAATAAGCGTAGCCGCGGCTCGGGCCCGGCACGGGCCCGGCACGGGCTGGTGTAGGTAAGTCATCCTCTCCTTCAATTACTTATATTATACAAACTTGTACCCATGCTCTTTGCTTGTACCTACAGATAGTGGTCCGTCTGACAGCGGTATCAATTCCAGTTAGTTTTTGCCGAGAGCCGTCATGATGTCATGTCATGAAGAACTGCGCACAAAAAGAGCCGAATATTTTTTTGGTGAGGTGTTGTACTTGGCACATGGCGGAGTTACCACGAATTCGAGCGGATTCGTATAACCCGAGACTGGAGGGAAATATAAGTGATACGATACGGCTGTATTGGTAACTAGTTATTACCGTACCGTATACTAGTCAAAAATCTATAAATTGCAGTGCGTGACGCTCCAAGGCCGGTATCGACCGCGCAGATCCAAACATAAAGTACTGGGTCTAGGAAGATTGAGTGGTAGGCACTCAGTTCTAGTTCATATCGAACGAATATTAGTCTGTTATCCTTAGTAATGCAGTTTACATAGCGCAGCAAATAGGTATTAATGATTATGTCGTCTAAAGAGCCGGACTCACGCCGAGAACCTCCGAGAAGCGTGAATGTGATAGATTTGTCGGGTTCTCGTTCTCGCGCTTGCCTGTTCTCGGTTCGGTGTCGGTATTTTTGCCCGAGATAATGGATTTCTCGAGATCACGAGTGAGAGTGTGGATGATCGGCTGTTCTTCGAGAAGTAGTCTCGGCGAAAACTTCTCGCCATGAGTCTGGAGTAGCTATTATAATCTGTATGTACCTACCACAGAACACTAATATTCACAGATTAGGTAGAGATACCAAGAGATACTAATATTGTCATTCGTTGACGTTCAACAATGGATTGCTATTTTGTTAGAGGGTTTTTAATTTTAGCACTAATTATACACGAGTGTCATAACTATGACTTGCTATCATTGTTCCGGGGTTCGCAAGAGATCGTGGCGCCGGAGATGCCGCTGGCTCCGGACGAGATGGAGCCCGCCGCGTACGAGGAGTTGGTGCGCGGCGTGCCCGGCCTCCGGGAGCACATGCGCTGGCCGAGGGCTTCGCCTGAACACTCCCTGGTGACGTTTGACGGGAATACTTCCTACCACAATTCCACGATGGCGGAAGAGTCACACTCGTGGAATGCTAGTGACCTGTGGAATGTTAGCGCCTCGCTTCGCCAGGGAATTAGACGCGTGGCCACCTGCTACGTCTGCAACGTGTTAAATGCTGCTGGCTTGTCGGTCCATGGCATGCCTGAAGACACCCTGTGCCACGACGCCTGGGCCTCCTCCGACTGGCGCCTCAAGAGGATGACGCGCTACTTCCGCACCCACTGCTACTACCGGCCGGGGGGCAGCTGGGACACGTATTTTGAGTCTAAGGATAAAAGCCGATATGATCGCAACCCGATGAGGGGGATGTATGGAAATTATATGGGCGGGTGTTACAAGCGTTACCTGGATGTCGGAAAGGTAAGCGTTGTGTTTGACTTACTACTATAGGTGTGTAATGTAGGATGACCTCAGGCATACACAATTCAACTGTTTTGATAAACATGTATAACAAATTTAAACTAGCTGACTTTCTCACGATGTCTCTATCACCAGCTTTGACATGTTGAGCATTATCGAAATGAGAGTACAAAGCAAAGCATTCATGTCGCAGGTGTACACAGTCCGCGGATGTCGGCTGTACCGCCCCACGCACTGGACGGGCGGGTACGCGGCGGACCGGTTCCGCTTCCTGGAGCTGCTGCTGCGGCACCAGGCGGACGCCTGCATCGTCAGCCCGCACGCCTCGCTGACGCCCTTCAGCCGCGCCGTCTCGCTCTACGTGCGCTACCACGTGTGCGTCTGCAGCACCAAGTATTGCAACGCGGCGCCTGCTCCCGCACCCCTTCCGCCTCGTCTGCTCTTCTTTCTCCTCATATACATAACTTTACGACTGTACACCGTTTGTTTAATTAAATCGTACCTTTACTGCTAATTTGCGCAGTCTGTCGGGTAAGCTTGTACTGTTCCATGGTTAGTGATTTGATTCCACATATATCACAATCACAAAGAGGTGGGAAAGCAATCAACACGTGCAGTGTCCGTCACCAGCGTGGAGGACATTCGAGAACACAAAAGAGTTTAATTATTATGAAAATAATGTATGGAATGAGTTACCTGAGCAACTGCCAGCGAAACTAGAATCTTTGAGATAGAGATTTAGATATCACAGCTATAAAGAAAATACTTATAAGAATAAATAAAACTGCATATTATTATTCATAAAACTAAGTATAATAAAAGTAAGAACAGCAAGCAGGATGCAAAGGGAACCTTGGGAGGCGCGGCGTTGCAGAGCTTGCCGCTGCAGACGCACACGTGGTAGCGTACGAAGAGCGACACGCCGCGGCTGAAGGGCGTCAGCGAGGCAAGCGGACTGGCCACGCAGCTGTCAGGCTTCAGCGTCAGCAGCGCCTCCAGGAGCGGGAACCGAGGGGACGCAGAACCCCTCGAGTAACTTCGGCGAGCGGACCTGCACCCTCGAGCTGTGTACACCTGGCGAATACCATTCGTAGATGAAATGTACCGATCGAACCGCGTCGTCGGGTCCTTGGAGAAAAAATCCTGGCCGACCAAGTCCACGGCCAGGTTGTGGTAGCAGTGCGCGCGCAGGTAGTGCGCGCGCAGGTAGTGCGCCATGGCCCTGGCCCGGCAGTCGGTGGAGTCCCACGCGTCGCAGCACAGCGTGTCGTGCGTGCTGCCCGTCACCACGTCCATCGCGCCGGAGGAGCAGTTCCAGTTGGGACTGAACCAGTTGCCCACGTAGCACATGGCCACTAGCTTCTCTGTTTTTTTTATTTTGCTTCTTGCGACGAGTGCATTGTCGGCGTGCGTATCATCGCCATCAGTCTCCTCTGTTGCGGGCTGTGGAACCGGGTCCTCGGTGGAGTTGTAGCGAGCCGTGACGCCGCTGCTCAGGGTCTCTTGCTGGAGGCGCCCGAGCCTGCCCGCCCAGCACTCCTCCAGCGCCGCCAGCTCGCCCTCCAGCATCCCACCTAGGATCTGAGACTGCGACACATGGTTGTGGCTTTCGTGTAAGGCTAATATCAAAAATAAAATCGCACTAGCAAAAAAATAAGTCATTTCTAAAGGTGCTAAATGCATAGCAGTGACCTAAAAAATGACAAGTTTGACGTAAATATACAGACAGACTCGCAAGAAGAATGTACTCTTATTATGACGTAACGTAACCGCCCTTATTTTTCCTGGCCTCAAACGAAACACAGAAACCCGTGCTCTTCAGCGGGGTTCAGCTGTGCCCGGGCTGGGCTGGGCTGAGTTTGTAATGATTTTCATTTTTCCGATAAAATAATGAAAATAAGAGAGTGTCAGATCAGATGTTTCCGGCTTTTTGAGCCGAGATCAAGCTGATATGATTAAATTGAACACGAGAGATAAAATAATTTCTCATTTTTCGCACAACAAAATGAAGGTCCATTAGATAAGCTGAAATGGTTCTGCTGGCATTCTTCGACGACTCGCACTGCCTTAGCTTGACGGCCTTCGTTGCAACACAAGTGATCCGATGGTACCTACCTCATCACAAATTGCGGTCACCCATCCAAAATGTTGCTTAACTTCAACGATCGTCTAAGTAACGTCACGAAAGCTTAATCTTCGTACCTAGTATAAGAACAGCAATTAGTTTTCCACGACAACAGCTAATTTGTGCTCCTAGCAACAAGCTTAGCACGAGGTCGGTGACCCATTGAGGTGAAATAACGCAATATGATCAATCAACGGTAAATAAACTCTAAAGTTGTGATGATAAGGCTGCTTTCAGATTGTGCGGATAACTGCATTAGCGGTGCGATTCCCAAGCCGAACAAAGAGGCGTTGTTTGCAGTTTCTTATCAATGAGGAGTTTAAGTTCCCGAACGAACCTTCCTATAAAGATTTTTGTGGCTCTTTTGTAGCATTGTTAACTTGACTGCTTTTTTGTTTTCATTTTTTTCTTTACAATATTGATGCCTTCTTTTGTAGAAGTTTGTTCTTCTGCCTACCCCTTCAGAATGGGTTTCTATTCTATTTCGTTTCATTTTCTTTCTGTAAATAGGTACCTACTTTAAAAAATATTCCAAGTCTCTTAATTTCCGAGATCCGCCTAAAGGTAGAAGAGGGGCAACTTTTAAAAATGGTATTTTCTTCCCCGAGCCTCCTCTATACTACTTAACCTACGATTCCG
Source organism: Xanthorhoe designata (assembly GCA_963582015.1). Classification (NCBI taxonomy): domain Eukaryota; kingdom Metazoa; phylum Arthropoda; class Insecta; order Lepidoptera; family Geometridae; genus Xanthorhoe; species Xanthorhoe designata. The sequence continues at coordinate 11,753,158 of OY757046.1, forward strand.
CAAAAAAAAAATGTTCAGTCTCTCAACTTTCGAGATTCGATAGGGAGGAGTTTGGAATGTTTCTCCTGTAGGCTCGTGAGAGTTACTAGTTTACGAATCTGTCCAAATATACCCACCTTCACCTCCACCATCTGTAGGTAAGTACCCCCCGGTGGTCTGAAGATCCTCATCAGATCCTAGTGTGAACAAAAATGCACCTCAAGAGTTCAGAAAATTGCTCTCTTACGAAATTGAAGTCGATTAAGTAAATATTTTAATTTTACCATACTTACCCCTTGTATTGTAGGTAAGTATTCCTAGTAAGTATTAGATAAATCTTTGTAGTTAGGTACCTAGGTAGGTATACATTATATAGCCTTATATAGGTACTTACATGTATAGGTACCTACATAGACTGAATGTAGAACAAAACCTGCTCTTATATGCAGTAAGTACCAGCAGGTACTTAGGTAGGTAGGGTACTAGTGAAGCACTTCTCACCTTACAAGCTAGCTGACCGTGTGCCGCGCGTCGCGTCGGTCGCGGTCGCCGGCCGCGCCAGGCTGTCTCGCTCGCGGGCTAGCAACAAGGCACGCTACACTGCTTATGTTTACAGGACGGTAGGTAATATAAACTGTGCGTCGTCATACATAACTCATAATCAGAAGTAAACGTACCTACTAACCTTCATCTTTAGGTAAGTACTAAGTAATAAACGCACAGGAATGGGAGGCCTACGTTCAGCATGCTGAATGGGAGTAACTAGTTCGATGTGTGTGGGTGGACTGTTGAGATGGGTTTTAATTTTGACAATAAAATATCTACCTACTTACTTAAGTTCTTACTCCTACAAGGTCGCTAGTCGTCCTGAACCAAAGCATCGCCTCTCGAAATACGGTAGAAATTGTGAAGGTACCTAACTAAGGCTCGAATTCAGAGTCTGCCTGCACTCAGGCTCAAGTATCGATTTTTTACTCATATTACGTTACGTTGCAAAAGCTTAACAAAAGTGTCCCACACGAGAGAAGGTAGTAGGTAAGTACCTAGGTACCTGTGCACAAAATAGCACCTGCTCGCTGCTTTTGTAAGGAGCGAGCAGGTTGCCCTGCACTTGCAAGATTTAGGAAACCGTTTTCGCAGGTTTCAGTTACTCTCAGGTGGTATTTAATTTAAAGCGTATACTTACTGCATCAAAGTTTGATTTTGATTGACAACAAACATCGCTATGTGCTAAGCCCGAGTTTTTGTCAGCAAACAAAATGTTTTTGCTGCGAGTGCCGGCAAAGCGATATGATCGTGACGTGACTACTCTCTAGTGGAGCATTTATTGAACTTTTTCAAATAAAAGTGTTTTTTGATCGAATCGTGCCGAACAAAGGATTATGTTCGCGTAATCTGCCACAGATCCTGTACCGTCGTATTTGGAACAGCTGATCGGTACCGTAAATAAAACCGCAAAACCAGGCGCACTTCCCTTCGGCCACGGCTTCGGCGGATATAGTATAGATAAATAGCTAAGTACTTAGGTACATTATTTTGCGCGGCTTTTTACAATTACTTACCTACTTACCCGTAAGGCCGTAACATACATTATAACCCCTGCTGACATTGATGAAAATCCTTTCGTTGAATGTAGGTAAGTATTTGTCTAATTTTTGTTGCTACAACCACAGATTATAATAATACCTACACTAGTAGGTACCTACTAGTAGCTACATACAACTGTGTCGGTTGGTTTTATTTTAGGGTCATATTCATAACCAATATTCAATAAAGGCCTCTCTATTTATTCATAAAAAAGATTTCAAAAATGTTTTTTCCTATTTAGACTAACTATGTAGTACCCATATAATAATACAAACTTTAATTGTATGTCCTTCAGAAGAAACTTCTGAGCAGTAAATTTTTGCAGCCTTGACATGTTTTACTCTGCATAAAATGTCAGGCGCTAAGTTCGTTACTTACGTCCTTCCTATCCATGAACGTCCTATCTATCCTACTACAATATAAATTATAATATTAATATTATTACTTTTGTGAATATTAATATCCTATCCTACCCTACATAATCCTACTTCTTACTATTATTCTTTTCTTAGATCACACCACACCACACTAATATTGTAAAGATGTGTGTAGGTATGTTTGTGTGTAGTAAGCTAAGTATCGGGAGCCCTACCGATGATTCACACAATAACATTGCTGGCTTGGCATCAGTCAGTAGTGCCTAGGGACCAGTAGGTAGGTAGGTACTCAGGAGTGGTTCCCACCAAGCGGCCCGACAGAGGCGTGATGGTGATTGATTGTGACGAATCTATTTTGTTTAACATTCGGAAACACGATACGCTTGATGTGCCAGTTGTCGCGAGGGAACCGTATCACGCAATAGATACCTACCTATACCTACCTACTCTTAATAGTAGATAGATTGTAGATAGGTAAGCTTTTTGATGTTTGATCTGAGTGACTGACGGCGCGTTCGAAAAACGTGGTGTGCTCTAATAGGTAGGCATTCTGCATCGCAATCAGCTTCACCTCGCTTAGGTCACCCCGTCCCGGTCGTCGTGCGCTATTTCGGTGTGTAACTTCAACTAGCCAGCTGGAGTCAAACAAACAGATTATCTACCTACATACTTAATAGGTTTTTTATTGTTGACGTGACGTGACAGTTAAATGCTATGCTCTGTCTGTTCTGTACATAGAGTAGGTAGGTAAGTACCTAGGTAGTATTGCCTCTTACCTACTTTACTATCTCTTTGTTCGACCTCTGGTCGTCTTATTCGTAAAAAATTAAGCTTAAAAGCTAGTAAACCTACTGGCTAACCAGGTAGGATACTTAGGGGAAAAAGCGGAGGGATGGGTACCTACCTACTTTTAATTCCTTTTAAAAAAACTTAAAGGTCTGTAAAACGGTAGGTAAATGGTAGGTAGATACCTACTTACTTGGGCCTCTCCAATCATCAGCTTTTACTTAGGTAGGTACTTACCTACGCGGACCGTCTCGTCGCTCTAGAAGTCCAGAAACGCATCAGTGCCTGTGGCGTCCTAACCTACATTAGGTAGGTAAGTACCTACTTCCTTTTTCATCAATTCAATTCAGTAACTGCAACACGAACTAAAAGCGAATGATGATAATAGAAAATACCATTTTTCCCAACTTTACCCCGTTGAAGTATTCCTTTGCCAACTAAAAACGCACCCTTGTGGTGCAATTTAAACTCTAACACGAAACAAGGAGTAAATTATCCGCAATCATATTTTTGCAAATGTAGCATTATTCCTTTTCGAATGCAAAGTTACATTGAAAAGCGTAAGTAACAAAGAAATATGACATTTAAAGACCTGTCGATAAGGGCGTGGTTGGAACGATTCGTAGCGTTCGGAGCCTGATTTCTGTCTCAGGCGAGCGCGCAGCCATAGAGCGGCGCGGCGCAGGTGGGACCAAGACTAATGGCATCGGGTGATTCCGGAGCACCATTCAATGGAAAATGTGACTTTTATAAAATATTCGTAAATCGCAAACAAGTAGGTTTGTAAACAAGCATGAGTTTAAAACATCAAATTACAGATAGAATGATAAAACTGTAATTTTAAACCGTGTAGACTTGCTCAAATTTGATATAAGTACCTTTATCAATCCAATAGAAATTACTATTTCCCTAAAGCAGTCACCGCGCGGCCCATCTGTGCACCGCATCATCACCATTAAACCGGCGCACACTTCTAGCGACGATAGTCGTAAAGAGCCGAAACAACGCCCCGCATCGCTCCGTCTCGCTTCAGTATAGCTCGCGCCTCGCTCGCGGCGGCCGCGTTGCGTTGTCGCGCGATTTCCGAAGCGTCCTATAGCTTGCCGATTGCCGAAGACGCCATGAGCCGCTACAGCCGCGAGCGCCTCATCGACGAAGTGAAGAAGTACCCGGTGCTGTACGACACGAAGCACGAGCATCATCGCGACATCGACGTGCGCGACCGCTGCTGGCAGGAGATAGCCGAGCGAATCGGTGCTAACAGTGAGTTTGCAAGCGATTGTGTACTATCGTATGGCGATAGTGTGGATTGCGGGGTGAATAGAGGCAACGATGTTCTGCTGAGTGCTGCTGACGTCATTGTTTGGTTGACTTTGTTCGTTAAAAAAATTGGTCTATGTATTTATTTTGTGGTAAGTAGATAGGTACCTACCTACAGCCAGCAAAGAAGTTTGTTGCCTCTTGAAGTTGGAAATAAAATAAGTTTAGGTATGCTTCCTAGGTACCTATTGATTACCTACTACTTTTTTATTACTTAGGTACCTACTTAGGTTTTTCTAAACAAACTCAAAGTACTTAAGTACTTACCTTGTTTAGAAAAAATACAAATCTCATACCTACCATACCTACCTACATACCTTATTGAATAGGTAAGGTAGGTAGGGGAGAGGGGGGCACCTTCGTCACAGATAAAAGAATACTAGGCCTTCGTACACTTTTTAGGTTTTATGTATCTCTCTTACAAGATATAGATATTGTATTTTATAGATAAGTAGGTACCTACCTACTTATGGAGTTTTTAACTAATTATAAAAATTACTTACCTATATTTATTTATTTTGACCTAGGTACTTACATAGAAATAACAATATTCATTTAAAAAAAAGTAAATATTTGAAGTTTACTTTTCTTTCTGCTACCTACAGTACCTACACTTAAAATCAATACCTACAGGGGGGGGGCTGAGGGTTCGCAAAGCAAGCCCGTCGTCCACACTATTCATATTAAATTGGTTTCCTGACAATGTTGTGTGTGATACAAACGTGAGGAAGGTGGTTGTTGGTTCACGGCACGGCTGCCTTGGTCGCTGCGCGTCCGTACTTAGGTACCTACCAACCTAACGCTTTATGTCGATACAAAGTAGTAAATAATGAGTGTTGTGTTGTTTGTCACAGGCGAGAGCTTAAAGCGCGAGTGGAAGATCCTGCGCGACTCGCTGCGTCAGGCCGTGAAGCGCACGGGCGCCGCGCGCGCCAGCGGCGGCTCCGCGCCCAAGCGGTGGCGCTTCCAGTCCCGCATGGCCTTCATCCTGCCCTACGTCACCTTCCGCGGGTACGCAGTACGCACACACACATTCTCGATGATACGGCTCTATGACCTTCTCCTCTAGAAGAATCTAGCTTACTTATATTATAACTAATTTATGCCACCATGCATCACCTCCTTAGAATAAAGAACCCGAGTAATCCTGACCCTTGTCGCGCTACCTATAACATCAACACATAATTAATTTGCATTCTTCGCACATTTTAATAAGTATCTCTTTATCACGTTCCAGAAGACGAGAAGTGAAGGACATCAAGACAGACGGAACGGAAGAGCAGTCCGATCACGAGGCGGGCCATGAGCCTGAAGTGTGGGACGGGGCGCAGGAGGCGGCGGGGGCGGGGGCGAGGGGCACGGGGGCTGACGACGCGTTGGAGCTGTTCTTCGCGAGCGTGTGTCAGAGCAGCAAGCGGCTGCCGCGCCGCCAGCAAGCTGCGCTCAAGCGGCAGGTGCTGGACGCGCTGCTGCGCGCTGAGGAGGACGCCGACGCAGACGACCTAGAGACCAAGCCCTTCGGAGAGCAGCCGCAGCCGTAGCGTCAACATTACTACATCGCTAGTGTCACATGTCGCTAATGTGTGGAGGGCGAACAGCCGTAGCCTTCTCCTATGCAAGTGCGTCGTCATCGTTGCGAGTTTGTGAATTTGTATGACGACACCAGCCTGTGCGCCTGGCTACTGCTGAGCTGTCGATCTCTGCGGGGTCTCGAACTAAGGTCATCATTAAGGAAGCCATCTACAATCGAATAAGCACAGAATGATGAGTGTCTGTCAATTTGCATTGCAGACATTGAAATCAGGGAATTTGATGTGAGAACTCCTGACTAGCACGGCGGGCTAGCACGGCTCTATTCAATGCTGTAGGCTACAAGGGCTAAAGTAGTACAAGGGACAGACAGGGCAACTAGGAAGGTAGTTAGGTGCCTAATTTGTTGCTCAAGACAAGAGACATTATGATTATAAATGTTGAACCATGTTGAGAATCAACTTGACTGTGTTTTAACATGTTATTTCATTTTTTTTGTACTAGAGGAGAGTGGGGTTGGTTTATTTCAAGGGATAATGAGAATGTACTAACATGTGCGCAGTTAACGTTCAACTTAATGTTTCCTGATGTGTCGGGAGAAAAGATTTCACACAATGACTGAATGTTATATTAGTAGTGCGTACTGTACTGTCTTAATGAATAGCATGTAAATAAGTATAATATTTTTAGCATAACTTAATGAGTAGTAGGTGGTAAAGTTATAATTTATTGTAGGGTAGGTGCATCTACATCGAGTTTAAAATAATAGCTTTCGTAGGTGCATTTAATTTATTTAGATCCTTTTACTGTAATAAATAAGTTCAAATTTTTTACCGCATCGACGATTTTTTTTACATTTAACCATTTGTGTAAATTGTAAGTATTTATACTCTGCTCAGATTTTCTGTGCTAGTTATCTGGTTTGTTTTTGACAGCGCATTCATTCGACCGACATCGACAGAAGGACGCTGTTTCGTAAACACTTGTTGTTTTCAAACAATTTATAATTATTGTGCTTGGACTCCTATAATATAGCCTAAAAATCATTTAATTTTTTTTCTTTTGCATTGGTTTTTCCTTGGCCTGTTTTCTCTTATTTACATAGCCAAATCATTATCAAACATTACGAAAAATCATTCCAGTTAATTTAATATGTTAACTAAAAAAATTCAAGATTGATATTTCATAAAGAAAATAATACTTAATAGTAATCATGTAGACGTTAACAGTTATTTTATTATGTGGTGCGAGCAAAAGCAATTTGTATCGAACGAAATAGCTTTAAATGGTGAATCAAAACTAATGTTGAACATGGCGGGCGGGCACGGCAGCACAAGTTAATTATTGCGGCGAGTCACGCGTGCACGCTGGCTGACCCATTTCCCGGCGCGGAATATTCCATCGCCGGCCGGTCTTCTCGTGAGTACTTGTAAACTAAACATAAACACCCTTTTAAAATACAAAGTTCATGCCTACCAACCTCCTATGGTTAGGTACAGTTCCGTTTAGTTTATTCTGTTATTCAGTAGTAGGTACCTCTTTCATATTGAAATAATAAGAATTTGTTTCAATATTTCAACCAACTTTACATCAAGCAGCATTACCTACTTACCTATTTTTTTCGGATTGACTTTTATGATAAGTGGTCGTTGGGACCTTAACTTCACCGGGCTTTGGCGAGTGCAGAAGGCTCCTACGCCGGAGCATTACCTAACAGTAACAGCCTGTAGTTAACTTTTACTGGACGATAAAAAAAGCTAACCGAGATATTACTTATAGCTTAGTATTCTCTTATCTGTGCTTATAGTGATAAATTCTAAACATAATGTGCCTACCTACACTAAGTTTAGAATTTATCACTGATATCGTGTAACTTGAAGGTGGTGAAAAAAACTTAAGTATGCAAAACACGTTTTTTGAAAGCGGTACTTTGTTAAGAGTATGAATTTAAAATATTACATACTTAAATGAATTTATTCAATTTATTATTATTAGGAGGTACCTACATTATATAACTAAAATTTACTCGTTCGGACTTTGAAGCTTCCACGCACCAATATATTCACTGAGCGATTTCGGTGGGGTGGTGAAGTATTGTTGCAGATGATTAACCGCGGCAGTGATAGCGTTACGGGCTGTTATTTATGACGCAATCATTGTCTTCCTGCCGGCAGGGGCGCGTTTCCGTAAAATGGCGATTGGTAAATATTATTATACCATGACATTGATACATATACCTACGATAGCAAACGAGAAACCGTAGAGATCCATCTTCGATTTGAAATTCAAAAATTCCAAAATCTATAGTTGGGGTAGGTAGGTATTTAATTTACTTAGTAAACATAAACATTTAACAATAAAAATATTTTATATATTTATTTATTCGGAACGTTCATCCAGATATCGATTGGGCAATTGGCATCTCGAGCACCTTGTTGTTCAAGTGGAGGATGTACTCGACGGTGTAGGTGACGTCGATCATCTTGCGCACGGCGTGCGTGAAGTACACGATGTGGCGCGCGATGCGGAAGTGTGAGGGCGTCTCGCGCGAGCTGTGCTTCGTGAACGAGTACAGCGTGAGGATCTCCGACTCCCAGTCCTCCAGCTGCTTGAAGGAGTACGCCATCCGGAATAGGGGGTGGTCCTCGTACTCGCGGATCGTGTTGGACACTTCTTTGAGCCTGTTCGTATAATCAATGATCAATTTGAAATTGATTACCTACTTACTTTATCAGAGTTGACGAGTGATAGAGGAGAGTGGGAGAGAAAAACATGTTGACCCCACTTAGCTGGGATAAGGGCAGGAGAATGATGAATTTGAACACTTACTTATGAAAAAAAAATACTAAAGTTTTAAATAAAATTAGGTATTGGAATAACACTTTGAATGGACACATAAACTAGTAACAATTTATCAAAGCTTTAGAGCATTATAATAACAAGACTTTGATACTTATAAATGTATTTGGTAGAAATAAATTGTGTACCGGTACTGAGTGGAGTAGCAGGACTGCTCCATCATTTTCAATGCTAAGATTTCCACCTGCTCTTCAGTCGGGTCTTTCTCATAGGCATGGGGATATTTAGCTCTTCGGGTGTCGTTGTGTCTCCTGCAAACAGTCTCTATTCAAGGGTAGCTATAGCTACGTAGATTGTAAGTACCTCAATGAGGGTACGACAATAAAACGGTCCATAACCAATATTGTAAGTTCAAAATAAGTCAGGTAAACCCAGGGGTTTGTATCCTGTGTCAGACTCGGTAAGTAGGTAAGTACATAAAAGCTTAATCGGCTTTCTTCGTCTATTCAGTTATTCTATTACATAAAATTTGCGGTTGACATCTTTCAAAGGAATCATGATAGAATAGTAATTAAGTAAGTAAAGATGTTTCAAATAATATTCCTTTAGACTACCGCTTACCGCCACTTATGCAATGAAACACAGTTGGTACGTATACGTACAGAAGCAAGTTCCAGGTGTCGTTCAGATGTGGATGTATTGGCTGCGCGATGGAGACGTTGGTCGCCGCGACGGCGACGCTGGTCCCGGGCGGTGGCAGGCGGCGCGCCAGCGCGCTCGCCAGCCCGCTGTCCTCGCCGACGAACTGCGTGTCGCGCAGCACGATCAGCGAGCACTCCGCCATGCACACGCCTGCCAACCAATAAACCTACTTGTACGTACCTAGGTACGGCAATAATGCTAGGTAAGTAGGTACTTTTATTCGGGATAGTAGTTACCACGCGAGCGAAGCTGCGGGTGGAAGTCTGTCTAAAATAGATAAGTACCTACTTAGATAGAGAAGTTGGAACAAACATTATTGCAGACTTAACTTTAGTCTAGGTACCTACGCTACGTCTCCAACCAAAGAAAATGAAACCTACCTAGGTAGGTTCTCAGCTCAAAGATAGCTAAAACTTATACTTCTATAAGTAGGTAGGTACTAGGTACTTACCTATATAGGTATACCTACTTAAAGCAGATTAATCCGACACAACTTCCTAACCATGCAATGCTAAAAAGCTAGGTTTAAGTAGGTACTTAGGTACATAATAAAATATATGCCACAGTAGGTAGGTAGACTTATTTGCCCGATCTCCTCTACTTACCGTGAAACATGCCAACTTTGCCACCAAGGGTATCTTTGCCCGAAAATCAATTTTTAAGCAAATCTTTAAATTCCAAAAGTTTCGGAATACTATAGTAACATTTATTGACTTAGATAGAAAGTAGGTTATGTGTCTAGTAACACAGTCTATCAGGTGTGTCGCTAACTTCACTCAGTCACTTTTTAGAACTTGTAGAATGTGGTGCGTATTTTCGCGGGCAAATTTTAGTACAAGTTCTAAAGTTAATTGTGCGTGATGGCGAAAACACAGGTTAGTTTAATTTATAATATGTTATACAAAAACACTATAAGAGTATTGTATTTTATTATCATTGCTGAAGGTCTTTTAAAACTAAAGTTATAATGGTGGGTAAAGTTACCCAGTGATGTTGCGATCTACTACTGACAACATTACCCGCCATCAAAATAAGCTTAGGGTTGGCACTTACGAAACTTATTATTTTTATTATTCTATAGTACCTATTATAGTATTACCAGTGATCGGAATAAGTAGATTATGGGGGCTATTCGGAGTGTCGCAAAAGCTAAACTAACCTAACTAAAACTATTGCCATCCTTTTTATTCCCATCGCTATGAAAGGGACGGCAACAATTTTAGTTAGCTTAGCTTAGCTTTTGCGACACTCAGAATTGCCACTAATAATGGGGGCTATTCGGAGTGTCGCAAAAGCTAAACTAACCTAACTAAAACTATTGCCATCCTTTTTATTCCCATCGCTATGAAAGGGACGGCAACAATTTTAGTTAGCTTAGCTTAGCTTTTGCGACACTCAGAATTGCCACTTATATTGGCCTAAACTTCAAGGAAGTTGGTAAAATGTGAATTCCTGCTTAAAATTTAAAAGCGAATTACAATACTTTGCAGAAAAAGAAGAAAAATACGTTAAGATCAGTTTACTGAGATGTGCCAACCCTAGTACTTTTAAAAAGCGAAATGCGGTTTGTATGAAAAAGAGGAAAAAAGTTAGGGTAACTTTGCCCAGCCACTTTGGTAGGAAACCTTTCATGGTATCGTTTTCATTTATAAAGTAAACGCCATTTTTGCCAAAATTCTTGTATTGGACTTTGTGCCATCTGTATAGAGGCCTTAGTTGCGTCAAAAATCAATGTGGGTAATGTTGGCAAAAAGTCCAGATAACTTTGCCCGCCATCAAAATGAATAAAATACTTAATTAAATATTGATGAATAATAAAATCTGATAAAATAATACATGCTCATTATCTTTTAATTGCAGATGCTAAAAGAAAATACTTACGTTCCCATAGAAAAATTATCCAAAAATTGAAATTATTTGAAAAATGCTGGCAAAGTTGGCATGTTTCACGGTACTTATAGATAACGAACAAGTCTTTCACCTAGGGAAAATTAATTTAATTTCTGCCCATCTATGGATGATGACCTGATGTACTTAGCTTAGCTGATGTTGAAAACATAAGTAAGTAGGTACCTACCTACCTACTTACTTTGTTAGGTAGGTACTTATTTACTTCATCGCAATCGCAACGCAAGAGTCTGGCTCGATGGCTCATATCGGCGACCGAACGGGCTCGGCTGGGCTCGGCGGGCGCGGGCACTCGGTAGGTAGTACCTATGTGCCGCCGCCCGCGCGCGCTCCCCCGCCGCGTGCCTCCCCCCCCCCGCCCGCCCGCCCGCGCCCCGCGGCCGCCGCTCCTGCCCCGCGCCGCCGCCGCGCGCCTCACTCCGCGCGCCGCGCCCGTCGCTTCCGCACGCTATTTTCTGCGCATCATGTCTTCTAAAACTAACGCCGATCCAAAAACGTGGAAGAACCAATTCAAATGCATCGTTCCAGGATGCCGTTCCTCGACCAGCACCAACATCGCGAAGTTGCATTCGTTTCCGTGGAGAGACATGCCCCGGTGAGTGTTATTTATTACCGTACAATCAGTCGCAACTTGTGTCCTTCCTTACCTTATCCCATAAAGTAGTACTTTATTCTGAGCACGCATTCTTTTCTTGATGTTTGGCGTCGAACATGCAATAGGATTCTCTAATTTTTAAGACGTGTGGATAAGGCATTTATACGAATTTAGGGAGCGAATAATTAATTTTAACTTTAGCGATTGCTTTAACTATGTTGCCGTCGTGGATTTTGAGAACAAACTTTAGAATAATTACTACCTACATAAGTATAATAAATGTAGGTAAGTTTCTAAAATAGGTTTCACCCGTAACTTCCCGTAACTTCATAAAATAAAACAAATACTTGGGTCAGTAGATATTCCAGGTTCCACTTGTTGAGTTGTGAAATTGTATCCTAGGTTAGGTAGGTAGGTACCTAGTACCTACCTATCTACTGTGTGTGTGAGCCATGTGCCTTGTGTCGTGTCGTGTCTTGTCGTGTCGTATCACGCGTGACTCACGCTGCATGCCAGCCATGTTCGGTCAGTCGGTCGCCTGAGCATCATTCTGATCAATGAACATGATCACTCAAATAGGGTGACCATGCGATTATTTAATTAAATAATTATGCAGTGTACCTTTGCATTTCTCATACACGGGAAGTACCTACGCTGGTACGCTACCTTAAAGGGTGGAAAACAGTACTTCCCGGTTAACAGTTTTTCCCTCCCTAGGGTCCCTAAAGTAACGTAAAGTCTTCTTCTTCTTCTTTATTTTGGCTTCGCCGGCTTTTGCCACGCTTAGTGCTTTAGCCACTATCATGTCATTTTAATTCAAGTTAGTAAAGTCAAGTCAAAGTCATTGTCCTAACGTAAAGTCCTTATGGAGGCAACTAACTGTCAAATAATTAAAAATGTCAACTTCTATTTTGATATTTCTTTTGCGGCATGTCGAGGCATTTTATATAGCCACAGCTGTATTTGAAATTTCTATTTACGTAAGTTAAAAAATTATAATATCAAAAAAGAATTGTAGCAGACTTTATATTTAATTAAGTAGGTATGGTATTAGTGTTAAATTAAATAAATTTGAGCATTAAAAAAGTATTATAAAAAGTAAAATATTTCAACATTGAGAATTTAAAGAAAGAAAAAAGAAAAATTTGAAATGCTTACCATTTCAAATTCTCAATGTTGAAATATTAGATAATTATTATTATTTATTTTATTTAACATTATTTAGGTAAATAATTGTCATACTAGAAAAAAAATAAAAATTAACTAAGTAAGTAGATTGTTATGCTAGGGTTGAATTGAAAGGGACCTTTTTAGGGCACGAGATCCAAACGCTCCTGTCCTGAGGCAATTTTGAATATGAGGAAAATAACTAAGTAAATAAAAAATTTAAAATTTAAATCTCGCACACGCATTTGCTGTCACGCATTTTTTTTATCCTCTACCCAAAATTGACTAAACATTGAAGGAAGATCGAATAAGTAGGTAGTTGCATTTCCGCCTTTTTTTGTGGCATTCTTTTTTTTTTAAATTGTAAAAAAGCAGGTAAAGAAAGATCGGATAGTTTTCCACCCTATATTCAGGTAACTTCAAGCTTACTTTCCGTGTATGAGCACAGATAAAAGAATACGTATGAGTAATGAAAAAAAAATACTGGTAGAATGCAAATTCGGCCTTTCGCCCGAAGTAAACACTATCCCGTAAATTTACTTACCCTACTACCTAAAAACCTACCAAGTTTAATGTAGAGTAGGTGGGATTAAATTAACGGTTCGAGAAGTGAGAACATACAAACAAACAAAGCAAAATCACCCAAGTTGCCACTTGCCATGCCACTAAGACCTTTAGCCTGGTTAATAATAATATTAATAATTTACATTTGATTATTTCAGGGCTCAGAAATGGATGGTAGCTGTGGGCCGCCTGGACCTGCTGGGCCAGCCGCCGAAAGCGCTGCTGCGCCTGCGCGTCTGCGACCTGCACTTCGATAAGAAACTAAGACGCGGGAAGAACATGAAACTGTTCGATAACAACGCCGTGCCCACACTCAAGCTTGATACTGTAAAAAAATCTAAAATAACTAAAAAGTTACCACGGAGGAGAACGAAAAAGGAGGAGATAGAGACCGAGACCGTAAACGATGTCACCGCGGAGCCGATCGGCGAGAGTTCGACGAGCGACACGCCCGGCGCGGGGGCGGGCGCGGGCGCGGGCGCGGGCGCGGGCACGCCCATCCGCCTGCCTCGCGAGCTGGCGCGGTTCCTCGCGCTGCGAGAGAAGATGCACTCGAAGAACTCCGCTCGTAAGGGGTTCGACAGGAGGTTCGCCGTGTTCGCTCTGAACCTGCACGTGGCCTGCCCCGAGGCGTACCGCGTGCTGTGGAAGAGCCTGCGCCTGCCGCCGCCCGCGCTGCTGCCGCGCGTCGACCTCGGCGTCGGCACCGCGCTCGACTCAGACCTCATGCGCTGCTTCGACTCCAAGATGGCGAAGCTCGACCCTCGCGACAGGGAGTGCGTGCTCTGCCTGGACGAGGTCGAACTCACCAAGAAGCTCTTCTACGCGATAGACAAGGACGAGATCGTCGGCCTGGAGGAGATAGAGGGCGAGCTGAGCGTCGCGCCGGCCGCGCGCGCGCTCGTGCTGGCGGCGCGCGGCGTGCGCGGCGGGTGGACGCAGCCGGTCGGGTACTTCCTGCTGGCCGACGACACGGATCCGTGCCGTCTGGTCGCGCCGCTGCGCCGCCTCGTGGTGCACGCGCTGTACGGGCGCGCGCACTGCGCCGTGCGCGCCGTCGTCGCCGCGCTCGGCCCCACCTTCGCCGAGCTGGCGCACGCGCTGGGCGTGACCGTCGAGAGCCCCTTCGTGCTGGAGGCGGCGCCGCGCCGCCGCGTGTGCTTCCTGCACGACCCCGAGCAGCTGCTGCTGACGCTGCGCGACACGCTCATCGCCTACGACATCCGCTTCCGGGACCCGGCCGGCGGCGCCGAGCTGCGCGCGTCCTGGCGGCACGTGGAGGAGCTGCACCGCGAGGACTCGGCGCGCGCCCTGCGCCTGCTGCCCGAGCTGACGCGCGCCTGCGTGTCCCCGACCCCGCGCGAGTCCCTGCAGGAGCGACACGCCGCCGCGCTGTTCTCCCGGCGGGTGGCCGCGCAGCTGGCGGCCGGCGCCGGGGACGCCAAGCGCACCGGCACCGCGCGCCTGCTGCTGCTCGCGGCGGACGCGCGGCGCGCGCTGCGGGCGCCGCGGCCGCGCTCGCTGGCGCGCGTGGCGGCCGCGGCGGCGGCGCTGGGCGCGGCGCTGCAGGACATGCGCATCGTGTCGGCGGACGGCGCCGAGCACGACGCGGAGGTGTTCGTGCGCGCGCTGCGCGTGACGCTGGCGGGCGCGCTGCACCTGCTGGCGGAGGCGGAGGGCGCCGAGCGGGACGCGCCGCTGCGGCTGGCGCGGTGCGGCCTGCGCCCGCTGCGGCGCTTCATCGAGCGCGCCGAGGGGACGCGCGGCCGCGTCGCGCCGCAGGAGCTCCGCCGGCGCTTCCGACGCTGGGCGATGCGGCGCCTGCTGGCCCCGGTGCCGGGGGCGGGGGCCGGGGGCGCCCCGCGCGAGGACGACCTCGCCGCGCTGCTGCGGCAGGCGGAGCGGCAGGAGGAGGCGGGGGCGGGGGGGGCGGCGCGGCGCGGGCTCGCGCTGGGGGAGCTGCAGCACCGGGTGGACGTGCGTCGCGCGCGCACGCCGGGCGCGGTGGCGGGCGTGCTGACGCGCGAGTGCCGGCGCGCGCACGGTTGCGCCGCGTTCGTGCGTTGGTCGCGCGAGGCGGGGCGCGGCGCGCGGTTGGTGCGCGAGCTGGACGCGGCCTTCAAGCGCGCGCTGGGGGCGCGGGGACGGAACGCTGTGGGCGCGCGCGCGCTGGAGGCGGTGGCCGCGAGCCTGGCGCCGCGGCTGCCGTGCGCGTGTTTCCCGCAGGAGACCTTCTGCCGGCTGTTCGTGCGGTTCCGGCTGCGCGCCGCGCTGCAGACCCACAACCGCTCGCTGCGGGGCGTCTCCTCGCCCGGCTCCGAGCGGTGGCTGTTCCAATAGAGAAGGAGATTGCGCATCTGACCCGTCGAGGAGAGAGAACTCACATGCTATGAAGCCTCCGAGCGGTGACGGTTCCATCTCGTCGTCTGAAAACTACCGTTTACCTAAATATGATTAAGTATTTTTATTACCTGAACAAATAATTAGTTTTGTAATGTTTATGTTTCAATTTTAATTGCGTAACGCGACACCGAGCGGTAGGTACGCCTAAACTTTAATAAATATAAAAATATGTTTGCCGATGTAAAGATTAAAATTAAATTTTGACTTACGTTAAAATTGTGTTGATTATGGAGAATTAGATGAAAATTGTTATTGAAGCGGTATTGATTTGTTTCATAGTTTGCGTCTGTGTTCATAATATTCGACTTTTATGTATAACACAGACTCTGTAGGTTAATGTGTAAGAAGGCTGAGCAGGGAATTATTCGTCTAAAACTATTTCTGATTATTATTGTTTTAGTAATGTCTTGTAAGTATGTCGAGTTTCAGATATTTTTATTGTGCTATCTGTTATGCTGTTATCGTAATAGTACGCAACGTATTATAGGTATATATTCATTATCCATGTTGTATTGTAAAACTTCATCGTTTGATGTTAGTTAGTCTTAGTATAGAGTATAATCGCGTGATTTAGGCTTCCTATAACTAATTCATTGTTGTTTCTGATAGCTGTTGGATGTCCAATAAATAAATACTTAAATGAAAAATAAATATTTTTGTAAGTACATTAAACACTACATCTTTTAATTTGCTCCCATCCAACAAAGCGTATTTAGTCATCTTATAACGTTAACTTGACGTCAACCTACTTGATCGACAGACAATTATAGGTTATAGGTACTTACAAAAACTTAGGTCAGGAACTTTCTTGAGCCACGAGCTCTTTGACGCATCTTTACAGTTACCTATTTCATTCGTTTTTATGATAACTCCTATAAAAATCAATGCTTGTGATGCAGTACCTACCACACATGGGCTACGTTGGAACCAAACTCGACAGTTTATCCCAAAACCATTCATTCTCTTTGGTTATAATCCGAATTTTTCAAAGTATCGATCTACTATAGGTACTTACTTACTTATTTAGGGATTTATATTTCAGGCATAACTTACAAAAATAAAAATCGTTCACTTATCGAAAGACAGTCAAAAATGAAACATGCAACACAAGTAATCACAGATCCCTTGTGGCAACCCCCGTGTGGGGTGGTAGGGGTGGGGGTGTGGATTGGGGAGGGCGGGATGGGTGTAGATATAAATAGTCGTCCTCACTCACTGCCAAGGTCGGGCCGGGTCGATGCGAGAGGGGAGGCCCGGCTGCGTCCTGTTCCGAGAGGAATGCATTCATAGTTTGAGGTAAGTAGGTAGGTACCTACCTAATTTATTGCTTGAAAATCTTGAAATACAGTTGTACATAGATGGTTTCTGTTCAGCACTTAATTAAGAAACAATGCATTCTGTCATGTAATGGCGTGCAATTTTTAGTTATAAAATTACAAATAAAGATTATAAAATGTCAAAATAAAAATATAAAAAAAAATAACGTGGCACAAGCCGTGCGAAGCCAAAATAAAGAAAAGAAGAAGAAGACTGTACTATAAAGGATCAATTTCCTAGAGGTAAGTACAAAAACATAGGTTGATTTGTTATTTTTGGCAGATCATTTAGATATAGATTATGAAAAGTAGAGGCCCTAGCACACTACCTTGTGGAACACCATATTTAATTGAGTACGTTCCTTATGTAATTTTAGTCAGTTATTATTTTTTTATATATATTTTTTTTATACGCTGGCCGAGTGGAGACCATGGAAAGAAAGAAAGAAAGAAAGAAAGAAAAATCATTTATTCTTGTAGGACCTCAAGGATCACTTAAGTATCGTTTTACATGCTAGGTGATTCTAATGCCTGTTCCAACGCGACTCCCTACACCAGGGAAAGAATGGGATGAAACACGTCCAAGAGGCAGGCCGCAGATGCGTTGGTACGATGACATCAAATAACAGCTGGAGTGAAATGGATGGAAACTGCACAAAACCGAAGAAAATGGCATTATATATGAAGGAGACCTACACCCATAGGGTTGAATGTGGCTAAGAAGAAGAAGAGAACCTACTTCTCCATACATTCTTTGCTTTGTTTTTTATGTAGGTATTGGTCTGACAATTAGAAGTCTTCACAGTGCTTCTGGGAACACTTCACTTACCTACCTATAATATACCTAGGTACCTACCTTACATCAATAAACACCTACAAACCGCCATTATCGCAGATGGCCCTGAAACAGTTGCCACCCCGCTCCGGCCCCCCTGCGGTGCAGCGGGGGGAGGGGAATTGTATCAGCTGTGTTACCGGGGTAGGAGGGTTGGGGAGGGGGGGGGGGGGGAGGCTAGGTGAGCGCTAGCTCAGCTGACAGCGCCCGGCGGGCACGGCGTCCTTGCCAGGGCGCATGCGCGTTGCGCGTGTCAAAGTGAACACCACAGAGAAAGTAAACACTAGGGCGCCGGCCGGTTTGCAGCCTGCAGCACGAGGTACCTGGAGATGAGAGAATTTGGTAATATGATACAAATACAGGCATGACATGAAAGATCACCAAGAGCGCTTAATGCGTTATTCATGATGGATCCACATTGAGCAATAACATTTTTATATTTCCTATATCTTTATTGATATTGGCCGGATCCGTTATCTGCTCGGAATATCCGCAGATCGGATTTTACGCTCTCTATATGATATAGGTAGGTAATTGCCTTCGCCTCCTCGCGTCCGTCGCCGCTGGGCGGGCACTCGCCGAACATTGCGTTTTCGCATCGAGCTCTGGCACAAAGTGTAATGTGCCAGCCTGTGCCAGCCTGTGCCAGCTGTCTGATGGAGATCTTTTGGCAAAACTCCGCGGAGAGTTTCGTAAATTCGATCTAAATCTGGTTCTGTTTCGAGGAATATTAAGGTACTTAGTCATATTATTATGGCCTGAAAGACAGACCTGACCTGACAGATATAAATGTTTTATGTAATTTCACAAGAGAATGTTCGGCAACAGCGCATCCATCACGAGCTCGAGCTCCACTCATCATCATTAGCACCCGTCTGCCGGCTGCCGCTGCCGCCCGGCTCACTTTGCTTTTTATTTTCATAACAATTTTTATTATAACTACAGCGATTTGTTACAGAGAAATAATTACTACTTAACCAAGTTTTTGAGGCAATTCTTGGAGATGCAAAAATATTAAATTAGAAAGTTGAGATGAAATAAACGAACGTTTGTCATCAACTGTCTATCTAGGTATGGTGTCTGACAGACAATGTATAATAGGTGGTAAGTAATTAAATGAGTAGGTACCTACCTAAGCTTTAGGGTAAGTAGGTACCTACCTAGTATTTGAAAGAAAAGAACATTCTCGTGATTTTGTTTTCATTTTGTAAGTAGGTAGGTAGGTACTTATTATTAGAACTAAAACTCTTTAACACAGGATTTCATGAGCAAATATACCTACCTACCTACCTACCTACATGTAAACACAGATTGGGATTGTAATATCATTGTTTCAATTTTGAAGGTTTTGAATTCACAAAACAATCAGATCACCGGGAACCGGGAGGGTTCTTATTTCTATGAGTATAAGGTCGACACTCCGAGGACACCCTCGCATGCTTCACACTCGTAAATTATGACGCGCGTTGTAGAGCGAGAGTGAGGAACGTCAACGAAATGGTCATAAAGCGCAGCGCAGCTAATAATTATAAATGTAGGTAAGTATCAATGATAAATTGTGAGGGTTAAGTACCTACCTACCTATACTCTCAAATCTTGCTGACTAGATGAATAATAACTACCTACGACCTACGTCCTACTTGAAATACGTCCCAAACTACTTGTTGTACTTACGGCACAAAACTAGTAGAAGCACAGAATACAGAAGTAGTAGGTAAGTAGGTACTTACTTACTAGAATATCATAGCTCTATGTTATTATTTGACGAGTTATTGCCAGCTCATTGGTTGGTTTCCGCGATCATGCATGACATGATGTAGGTTAGGTACCGAAGCGGCCGCCCCGGCTCTTGGTCTAAGTCGGTAATTCAATATTTCAGACATGATTCGAACTGTCTCGGAAATTCGGAGCAATTTGTGTGAAAGCATTGTTGTGTAGGTACTTAACCGATGATTTATCCGATGAAATGCGAGTTATCCTATCCGGTGAAATGCGAAGCAGCATTTCATTGTTTCGGTTTTTGTCACGAGGCGTTATTTACAATTTTAAACGGCCCACAGCTTGCTCGTTACGTGTGGAAAAGAAAAATCGTTAGTTCCGCTCGCAATAGAGGTTACGTTAGAACGTAACCGAAAGAAAGAGCCCAAACCGGTTTGAATTTTTTTCTGGTTTTTCGAACCCTGTTTTCCAGTTTAGTGTACCTCCACTCCAACGACGGGTGACCAGTGCTGCAGTCCAGTGAGAACCCCTCCTCCCACTTCACTAATCCCCCCCCCCCCTCTCTTCGCCGCGCCATTACATTAAATCAAATTATTTATCTCGCAAGCTCGCAACTGAGCGGCCGCGGGCCGGGCGGGAACAATGGACCGAAACGAGATTGTCGGCCCTAAATTGTGACCTACTCATTATTTATCCACTTTTTTTCCTCTTTTATTTACTTACATTCAATAGGATTGCTTAATAACTTGAAAATCGGAGGAAACAAGAAATAAAACACAAGCGAACTAACCTGAAAAATAATCTGTGTCGATTTTCGAGCTCCGCCGTCCGCCCAACGCAGCGCAAGGGCTAGGGCGGGCGGCGTATTGCAGAATCATTTAGTTATTTTTCCAAAACAAAGTGATATAAGTATAGAGTTATTAGATTAAGAAGATTGAACTTTTTAGGATAAAAAGATATATAAAATCAATAAAACGACTTACACGTGAAAGTTTCGTATCTTAGAAAGTTACCTCAGAGAATGAGTGGGTGGAACTCAGCCGGCAGCGGAGCCCATTCCTTATATTTTTTGCGGATCCGCCAAGACAGCGCAATTCGGGAGAAAACAATAATTCATCAATTTAATGAAAGTCATCAATTTTCCGGCGAATAACGTTTCTCCAGTGGGTTCTATACTAGGAGGCGAGACGCGGCTTCACCAGCTCACTGCAGCCACTTGGATCCTCTAGGCGTAACATCATTATCATCACTGTAGTACTGCTACCTGGTTACGTTGATGATCAGAACGACGTAATTTTTAGTTTCGCTAACACTAGTTTTTTACACAGTCCTTTGCCTCGACTGTCTCTTACTGAATAACAAAGTAAAAATTAAAATATTCATTAAGATCATTAGGTAACCACTTTGGATCGTCTCCAAATTAAGGGATTCTGCTACATATACCCACAGTGCTTGAGTATCTCCCCTGGAGTATAAGGCGGAAGTGTTGAAATCAACAAATAAAGTTGAACATTTGAATGGAAAATTAATATATATTCTGAGTAACTGCATCGGTACTTAGGTAGGTATCACTATCACCACTTTTATAGGTAGGTACTAGGTACCTTCATAATTACCCATAAACAAAGTAGCAATCGTTCATGATATTACCTTATTGAAATGACATGGAATATGGTCCGAACGAGCTTTGCAGGCTTTGATTTTAAGTTTAAGTTAGATCATTTCAAAAACTCAATAAAAATCCAATTCCTATGAAATAGTATCTAAGTAAAAGCCCTCCTTGCCTAGAAGCTACCTCTGCAGGGGCACATTAATCAGCTGGCGACCTCGCCCGTTTATCTTCAGATCCCGTCATTTTTCACGTTCAGTTTGTTTATTAGAATGTTGTAATGTCGGCTCCCCTCTGCTCTGGCCGATCAAGTTCAAGGCAGCGTGCCAGCAGCGGCCGCCCGCCGACGCACACGAGCGGCCGCGACCCGACACTATGCGGTTGGAACGCAGAATACATACACTACTCTCACTCGATATTACTTCGCTAATCCTATCTTATACCTACCATTCCACTATAAAACCTCCTTAGGGTCGGTCCACACTCCACATCTGACGGAAGATGTGTCTGGCTTTGGTTTGGTAGTATGTTTTTATTCGTCGCGTACGCGTCTCGTTGAGTGTAGAATGTTTTTATTTAAAAATAACGGGGTAGACGAAATAGCGTTACCTACATTACATGATACGCGCCGCATATTCCTTCAGATGTGGGTGGAACCCGTTTCTTTCATACTCACAGATACTCACAGTGGAGACTAGAGGTAGGTACTTAAGTACCTATATAATATCCAAGTCGCTCGTGTGCAGGCGGCCCACACTGGCAGCTGTTGAACTATCGCACGGTACCCGCGCGCTGACGGACGGCGCCGGCCGGACGAACGGGAGGAGACGGCTGACGCACGTACTTTTTGCTCCTCTTGGAAGATTTGTTTCCATCCCTCCGTCGACCTAGACACATTCTTGGTTTTTCAGATGATGACATCACCACCGCTAACGCGGCTATGGCACCATCAGATGATGCACTGCATGCTTCTCTTTCAGCTCAACGCCCGATGCCGACCCCACCGACGGGGTACATCGTCACTTTCTGTTCGATACATCGAACACATCACGCACGCATCATCAGCAATTTGGCCTAAGTAGGTCGCTCGCGACCGGGCGATCCACGGAAGCCAGTGCATCGGCATCATCCACACAAAGCGCACTCATATATTAGCAGTTAACTTTGAGTTATGACAATAAATCCGTATAGTTAAAGTGAACTTAGTAGTATCAATTAATCAGCATCGTTTAGGATTTGAAATTCTAAAAGCTTCTTACATTTTTCAGCATCTACAAAAGTGACTGTAAGTAAGTTCATATGAGCAAGTAGCCAACTCTGGTGACGGAGTTTGTAGGCCTCCGTCATGGCT
Source organism: Xanthorhoe designata (assembly GCA_963582015.1). Lineage (NCBI taxonomy): Eukaryota > Metazoa > Arthropoda > Insecta > Lepidoptera > Geometridae > Xanthorhoe > Xanthorhoe designata. The sequence continues at coordinate 11,775,705 of OY757046.1, forward strand.
TAGCGACTATAAAAGCCGGAAACGACAATTCGGTAAGAAGGTACTTTTGTTTTGATAGCCGAGTCATCTTGCAGACCCCGGCCGCCAATATTGTCGGCTCAGTCTACCCCTGACTACCACTTCCGAATCTTCCGATACAAAAGCGCATCTGAGGTAGATAAGTAGGTATATCGATCTAGCTGGGTTACATTTTTATAAAATGACGTTCTATCCCGGTTCTGCTTCAAAAAGCTCTGGTGGTTGCTAAATGTACTGTCATCTCTTATAAAACACCTTGCTGAAAACGTCAGTTGCTGTAACTGAAAAATTAAAAGCGGACATTTTGGGGGCTTGTTGCTGAACCGCGATGCGTGTCAAGGCCTCGGTCGATGTGTTCCCTACAAAGTAGTGAGTTGTTGCAAGCAATGTGTAGGCGAGCCGCCGCCGCCGCCGCGCCGCCCTGTCTGTTGGCCGACTGCAATGTGTCTATAGATAGTATCATATAGGTAGGTACCTTCTATAGTTACTGTAAATATAGGTAACTACACTAGGACTGCGCCTACGGTACCGGTACTCAGCAACAGGGCAGTGCTGTATGTAGCGCAGTCCTTCTTGAGTAAGATAATAGCATTGTAAAGGACGCAGGAGCTCGTGTTTCGGCAACATTAAGTATGTTATGATCACAGATAAAATAATACTATACGTTAGTATTAGTAGTCATAACAATTCAAAACAAACGAAGAGAGACTGTTCAACTAACAATTATTTAGTACGTACCTACCTATAGCTTTGACGCGAGACCGCTTACTTAATTAGTTTGAGTCATTGAACCTCGTCAACCTGGTAAGTATCTAAATATAATTTAATCTTCTAATGTTAATAAGAAAACTTGCCAAACTTTCCTAGAATGATTAGAAACCTTGACAGTGACTGCGGCAGGTCAAATGCCCAAGAAAAGCTCAGAATATTTTCGTATCTTTGTTCATTGTCAGGGTGAAGATGATGGCCGGTATTTCGGTCGATTCTCATTCTCAGAACAGAAGGACAACTGAATGTTGACTGACAACGAGTCACAAACGTATTGCTGAATTCATTTCACGGCATATTCCATCGTTTTTGGCATCAGCAAGCGCGCGGCTCACCAACATCTGTAAGTTTTGCGTCATCCGATCTATCACCTTCTAAATTCTAAACATAATTTTTATAAAACGATGTCATCCTTCATCATCATGCTTAGGTAGGTATTTCTCAAGTCTTCCGCACCTCTCTCATACCTATTGAGTTCAGTTTTAATAATAATAATAAAATAGTTTATTTTGTGCCACAAACATTAATACAGGACATACTAACGAAAAATTATAAAATGTTTTAGTACTAGTATAGATAGTATTATTTTATCTGTGGCTTTAGTTTAGTTTTTGCGACTTCTGAATTGGCACCATTCTGAATGCTCCTCGGCTACAGTCTTTAATTAAAAATGCGTAGTGTCTTCGCCTCATGCATGCATGACTAAGTTAAGTACCTGGGCAGGGATTGGAACCGGTTTCAGATTAACCTGTTCGTAACCGGTAACCGTAACTTAAGTATTCAATTTTATTTCTTTCGGAACGCGACCCAATGAAAAACCGCAATAAACCGGTTTATTCCACAGTGTACCAGTGCGGTTGGTGGGTAGAGTCTCGCTCGCTCGCTCATTCAGTCACATACACTCTCCGTCTCTCCCTCCGCGCGCCGGCGCCGCGTCGCGTCGTTGATTGTGACTTGTGTTGAGCTCGTTGGCAAACTTATTTTATTCTGTGCTACACTACAGTGCTATCTATTAGGTTTAGGTAGGTACTTACTAACATACGCGATGGGAAGACCTCGAGAAAATGCTGTTTACACGTACTTTGATTACGACGGACGCAATAACACTTCCAAGTGCAGCATGTTAAATTGTGGACAAATATTACGGGTAGGTAAATAAAACCCATGCGCATGTAGGAACCATAGAGCCGTGTTAGCCAGACGTTCTGGGTAAGGTACCTACCTACCTACCTACTACCTACTTAGTACCGTGAAACATGCCAACTTTGCCACCAAGGGTATCTTTGCCCGAAAATCAATTTTTAAGCAAATCTTTAAATTCCAAAAGTATCGGAATACTATAGTAACATTTATTGACTTAGATAGAAAGTAGGTTATGTGTCTAGTAACACAGTCTATCAGGTTTGTCGCTAACTTCACTCAGTCACTTTTTAGAACTTGTAGAATGTGGTGCGTATTTTCGCGGGCAAATTTTAGTACAAGTTCTAAAGTTAATTGTGCGTGATGGCGAAAACACAGGTTAGTTTAATTTATATTAAGTTATGCAAAAACACTTTAAGAGTATTATATTTTATTATCATTGCTGAAGGTCTTTTAAAACTAAAGTTATAATGGTGGGTAAAGTTACCCAGTGATGTTGCGATCTACTACTGACAACATTACCCGCCATCAAAATAAGCTTAGGGTTGGCACTTACGAAACTTATTATTTTTATTATTCTATAGTACCTAATATAGTATTACCAGTGATCGGAATAGGTAGATTATATTGGCCTAAACTTCAAGGAAGTAGGTAAAATGTGAATTCCTGCCTAAAATTTAAAGCGAATTACAATACTTTGCAGAAAAAGAAGAAAAATACGTTAAGATCAGTTTACTGAGATGTGCCAACCCTAGTACTTTTAAAAAGCGAAATGCGGTTTGTATGAAAAAGAGGAAAAAAGTTAGGGTAACTTTGCCCAGCCACTTTGGTAGGAAACCTTTCATGGTATCGTTTTCATTTATAAAGTAAACGCCATTTTTGCCAAAATTCTTGTATTGGACTTTGTGCCATCTGTATAGAGGCCTTAGTTGCGTCAAAAATCAATGTGGGTAATGTTGGCAAAAAGTCCAGATAACTTTGCCCGCCATCAAAATGAATAAAATACTTAATTAAATATTGATGAATAATAAAATCTGATAAAATAATACATGCTCATTATCTTTTAATTGCAGATGCTAAAAGAAAATACTTACGTTCCCATAGAAAAATTATCCAAAAATTGAAATTATTCGAAAAATGTTGGCAAAGTTGGCATGTTTCACGGTACTTAAGTAATTTTTCTTTTTCAGGGAAATCACGGAGCAAATCTACTTCGTCATTTTCACACGCAGCATCGGCTTGAATACGAGATAATATTGAAGAAGAATAAAGAAAGTAAAGAAGATCTTCCATCGACGCAGGTTAGTGCTACTGCGGTTCCTCGTGTTCCTTGAAAATACTGCACTAGTGGATGTGCAGTAGATAGGTAGGGTCAGGTGTCCAACGTTGAAACACCAAAAATTCAAAGTCTCATAGATCTTTCGTTTCTACCGATATGAATCTAGTTTTTTACAGGTATACAGGTTATTTATTTGAGTATTGGATGTCATTTATAGTTTTTTCAATTTATGTATACACAGGCCATAAAAAAATAAAAACAAAAAAATTAGAAATGTTTCACTGTGTACACGACCGTGTATACAATGAAACACCATAAATTAAACAATGAAACGTATTAATTTGTACCGGATGTTTCTATCATTGTTAAATTAATGTCAAAAATTGCTTGTATTTAATAAAAAAAGGTTTTATTCAAAGTTAATACGCTATCAGACTTTCAAAATTACATAAAATAGGTAAATGACCAAAGGAATTAGTTATGTGCAAAAAAAAAATCTTTACATAATGAAAATCATTAGTTATTATATTTTTTTCATAAGAATTCTGAAAATAATACTTCATTACAACAAAATAACAACATAAGAATAGTATGGTATCCATAAGATACTAGTTAATTAGACTCTAATAGTAAGCTAGTAGGTTACTATATAAAATACTGTTTCACTGTGTCCACTGTGCATTTGTTTCATTGTTGACTACCAAGGGTATCTTTAGTAATCTCATTTTATTTTTACTACATTGCTTCACTTTATTAAAATGTTATAGTCCACGTTAATCTATGAAATATGTCCGATGTTAGGTAATCCTGGGAAATATGATATATGCTAGCATAACTAAATGTAAAATCTTGAAAGAAAGCAGAAAATTCGTACTTTTTTGTAAAAAAATTGAAAAAAGCTTCGCAAAAAATCTTCTTTCGCGCGCCATCGACGCAAACTGGGATATAGCATGAGGTTCGTGGGGGGCTCCTTATGCGATAAACTGCAAGATCTGGTAACGTCACATTTCAGAAATTTCGCAAAGTTTCATTGTGTACCACTGTTTCAACGTTGGACACCTGACCCTACCTATCTTAGGTACCACCTACCTAATAGCAGGACATTTAAAATTTATGAAAATGCAGCTTATTTTGAAATGTTAGCTTGTAGGTAGGTATTAGTGGCAATTCTGAGTGTCGCAAAAGCTAAATTAAACTAACTAAAACTATTGCCATCCTTTTTATTTCCATCGCTATGAAAGGGACGGCAACAATTTTAGTTAGCTTAGTTTAGCTTTTGCTACACTCAGAATTGCCACTATTATAAGATCAGTTATGTAATACTTAACTTTAGTTTTTTGTATTAAACTTTAAAGTGTTAAACCACACTTAAGTTCTTAGGTAAGTAAGTAAGTACTTAGGTATTTCACAAACTCTTACTAAAAGTTTATGACTTCGACGGGATTCGAACCCGCGTAATACAAGCAATCACCCTTTAGCCGGGTTGCCTTAGCCCACTCGGTCACGAAGCGCCGACAACTAAACTAAGTAAGTATCATAAATAAGATGATATTTCGGTTAAAGCACCGATGATGAGCGCCATCTACATTTATTCTAGCTAGCTAGAGGAATTAGAAACACCTGCTCATTGACCGAAGTTAGGTACATTCAGTTACCTACTTACATTCAGTGACACACAAATGACCAGAGATGTCGCCTTGTATGGTGTTGTACTTAAATACAATCATACAAGGTGCTCAAAATCCACGTGTCCCATCGATAGCCCCAACACATTGAGGAAGTACCGGGTAAGTAGGTACTTAGGTAGGTATTGGAACCTGACAAATACAAATACAAATTATTTATTTACCAGAAATATAAAACAAAATAAATAAATAAATTCTAATGGTCTTATTCATAAAGATTAAAATTTGTCAATTTAATATAGGTAAGTAGGTACCTACCTAGATTTAAAATATGTTTTTTTCTTGTTAGGTACCTACTCTTATGTCAATGAGAGATGTCAAAAGAGATAGTAGTAAACCTATATTAGCTAAAACTGATATTAAATCTGTTGCTTAAAAGATTTAATATCCGTTTCAGCTAATATAGGTTTACTGAACCATTATGTATAAGGGGGTAAATATATTAATTCTCTCATATTACAGATAAACAAAGAGAACCTGAAAACTGAGTTGTCGGAGTGTGTCGCGAGCGCAGCCTCCACGCCGCCGCGGCCGCCGCCGTCGCCGCCATCATCGCAACCACTACCATCTACAAGTACGCAAAATAATCCTAAACGTAAAAAAAATGAGAACCTAGACGAAGTTTTTAAAATTATTGAATTTGCGAAACGTAAAATGGATGAGTATGCGAGTAATAAGGATGAGTTTGATTTTTACGGGCAATATGTTGCTTCTGAATTAAGGTCAGTATCAAGTGAGAATGCCGTACTCCAGGCCAAGTCCTTAATTAATAATATATTAATAAACATGAGGATGGGCAAGTATAACAACTTTGGGTATGAAACTCATCCCGGATATTCACCTTCATCAACAACTTCAACACAAGAATAGAAATTTGAAATTGTTTCACCAATTCTTAGGTACTTACCAGAAACCGATATCAAGTGTTAATGTTACTTTAATAATAAAGGGTTTTGATATTCACATAAATTACTTAATAGTTTTTCTCACCTGGACTGGATGTAAGTAAGTACCTACACTTAGTACCTAGGTACGTAGGTACCTACTAAGTGTAGGTAGGCTTTCATAAAACCACTAATTCAAAACTGCCTCTGTTCTAAGCTGCCCCTCTCTCCCCTACCTACTTACTTACATACCTACTTAGGTACTAGGTAACGAAAAAGATGAACGACAAAAACCGTGTAACCTTCCAAAATTATCGTTCTTGTTTTATTACCTAAGTATATTATATTCCCGGTCTTTCGTTGGAATAAGCAATTTATACATTTAGTGTCTCCATTTCCTGTGGAATCATAGTCATTAAGCTGTGTAAATATTATGGCGGAGAATCGTTTCAGCAAATTGTACCTACTCACTACAACTACAATCGATTTGCCGTAACTGCCGCTAAATATACACTCGCTCCGGCCGCCGCCGCAGCCGTCGCCGCCGCCACCGCCGCCGCCGCCGCGCCGCCGCGGCCAACTGCGGCCAGCGCGTCCGTCATCCACGCCCCGTGGCTCGCAGAAAGGTGCAATTTCTTTTTACGGTTCACGTCAGGACTCAGGACCACAGCAGCAGCACTGATGGCTGAGCCAGTGCGGTTCTGCTCAGTCATAAAATGTTACAAAATGCAGGGTATAAACGACGAATAAGTAATTGATATAGGTACCTACCTACCTATACTTATACGTTTTTTGCGTTCTTTATGATTTTTCAGAGAATCGTGCGTGACCGCAGATTGCTGTTCCGTCCCAGAGTTCGTTCGCGCGCATTCATTTTGCCAAAAATGTTTTGGTTAGGTAGGTACCTACCTATTACAAGTAAGTAAGTGTAAGTATAAGTATCAGTAAGTACTAGTATTCTTTTATCTGTGGTATCAGTAAGTAGGTAGGTAGGTAATCAATCAGTATAAGTAGGTACCTACAGGGGGCGGACAGCGGCAAGGCGCGGCTTCAAGGAGCGTGCTACGGCTGCAGGAATACTACGCAGGCTGTTGTTATGACCTGCTGTAGTAATGGGTAATTCCGAGTCGTAATAAAACAAAGACCTGCTTCAGAATTTTAAAAGGTGCTGTGTGTCGGCCGCAGTGCTTTCATCTCATTTCCTCCCGAAGTCCGACTCGTGATCTTGCCTGACAAAAGTTGTTGTTTGTGTAGGTACTTATACCTACCTATTCCGAATTACTGAGCGCTGTGAATTCAAAAAGAAATAAACAGCATTTCAATAATTGCTAGTTTTACCATAGAATACAATAATATAATAATTAATAACAACACCTAATTGCTTTTTTCTTACTTTCAATTGTAGCGCCATCTATCTCTAACGCCAAGAATGAAATAGTGAGTTTGGTTGTGTCGGCACCGGCTCGTTCACATTCACATCACACCGCCTGTGGGAGCTGCCAGTAAATTGCAGCAGAGGGCGCTGTTGACAATCAGTGAGTGAGCTAGGAGCTAGTATAGTACCTATTATTTTATCTGTGGTGAGGACGACTGGTATCACTTGATAATGAGAAACATTCAATCGGTGCTGTGCCGAAATATCATCTTACTGATAGTTTCGTCTTCGGCGTCAAGGACTTCGTGGCAGAGTGGTAAGGCAGCCCGTCAGTCAGGAAGGAGTGTGTATGGTGTGATAGCTCTAGCTAGGCTAGAGTTATGAGAGTAGGTTATTATTTAAGTACTTAAGTACTTATTTGGTATAATATTAAAATTTAATTAAGTAGGTACATTTGCTAACAGTTAACAAACTCAACGCATACCTAAGTTTACCGTAATAAGTCATTAAGTAGTATACAGTTTCTCAAATGTATAGTTAAAGGTGAAAATAAATAAATTTGGAACATGGGCCGGTGCAGAAGGCCGGCCCTGGGCCCTGCCTAGTGCGGCAGCGCGGAGCCGGCGCCGGCGTCGCTGTCGCTGCTGCAGTACGAGTGCGAGGAGAGGTCGACGGCGCCCTCCGGCTCGGAGGGAGGCGGCGCGCCGTCCAGCAGCCGGTGCAGCAGCACTAGGCACTGGCGCCGGAAGCGTCGCTGGCGGCGCGGGGACAGCTCGCGGTAGTCCCTGTGGATGCCGCGGAAGAACTGCAGGTATGAGTCGTCGTCTGGCGGCGCCTCCTCCGCCGGCGGCGCGTACCAGGCGGCCGCGGGCGGGGCGGGGGTCGGCTCGGCCGCCGGCTCCTCGTACAGCTCGGTGGTGGCGGTGACGAGCGAGAGGGGGCAGGGGCGCGTGTCCGTGGCCATGTGCGCGCGCAGGAACTCCAGATCATCAGCCAGGTACCAGCGCGAGACGGCGCGGCCGCGGCCGGTGCGCACTCCGTGCAGCTCGTTGCGTAGATGCCGCGAGTACGAGTTGCGGATGTGGGACCACTTGCGCCGCACGTCAGCCACTGCAACACGAGACCGCACGCTCACTCGCTCACGCTCACTGACCGCAGCAGGTAAGGTAGTTATAGGTAGGTACTTACCTACCTACCTAACGTAAAATGTCTCATTATCATTAGTTTACCAAGATAAATTGTGATTTAGCCGACTTCATATTATTATAGGTAATTGTGGAATATTCATATTTACATCTCTATTATGGAATTCATGAGAAAGGCCTAAACAACGTGATTCTTAATTGGTATGTTATCCCGAAAAGGGGTCATAAGTACACCTCATCAGTGTGAACAACATTAAGTTCCACGACTTTTTGAATTTCGATGTTTTTCATTGAAGAAATGACTAGCAAAGTTTCCTTCAGAAATAAACACAGAGCAACCCTATAGTAATCAGCTGATCCCTAAACTTTGCCGATGACCCTAACCACAAAAATGGACAATTCAAAAATGAACAGTTGTGTAGGTGCCACCCTCAGAAGTCAGAATAGAGAAGTATTTTGAGGTGCCACTTGCACAACTGTTCATTTTCATGGTCACAAAATCCCCCTTCCGGGATAACATAAGTATTACCAATTATGAATCACGTTGTATAACCACAATAAGCAAAACACAGATCATTCGTTCGTTCGATCGTATGAGCACGTGGCCAAGATGAAGTTTTTAGGCCGCCTAAAGGCCTCCGTCATGGCTTGACGACTTTAAAAGCCGGGCACGGCCTCCGAAGCACGGAAGCGCTCAGCTGATAATGACACTTGCGGTCACCCATTCAAGTTGTGACCACTCAGAACGTTGATACGGTCAATTTAATACTATTTTATTATTGAATCGATTTGCTCGAGGCTCGATTATTTCTTCATACGGGGGGACATTGGGGACATCACAATTTTCAATTTTCGAAACTCTGTCTAACTTGTGCTTGTGCCTAGTGATGACTTTATGCCCGATTCCTTTATCCAACGCACGGATGATGGTCGATCTATCGCTATAGAAATGGAAACGTTGTTTATACAACACAAAACAAAATGTATGACACTTTTTGACAGAAAACAACTTTTATGATTAGTATTGATTAGACTACTAGTGATCATTCCAGAACAAGTAATTTAAATAATTAGGATCGAACTTCACTTAAGGTAAGTTCGTTTAATCCTATTATTATGACGATCGATCTACGTACGGTTATCCGTGCGTTGGATATAGGAACCGGGCATAAGTAGGTACCTAACTATCCGATGGTCCGATGCGATGCGACGGTAAAAAAATGGTTTTACCATGGACGTTACTATGAAATCTGTTGACAGTGAGGTTTTGACAGTTCATTCGTGATGTTTTGAATGTCGTTTCGCGACAAGTTAGGCAAATGACTATTGCGAAAGTAGAATAGACAAATGAATACGAACCGGTCCATCCCATAATGTCGGCGACTTCCCGCCACAGTTTCTTGACCTGCGAGTGGTAACTGGCGACGGGCAGGTTGCTGCGCGCGTACAGCAGCGGCCGGGCGCGCACCAGCAGGATCATGCGGCGGTCGTCCGCCTGCGTGCTGTCCACCAGCCGGCCCACGCCGAGCCTCGCGCCCGCGCCACCCGCGCCCCCCTCCGCCACCTCCTCGCACTTGATGAACACCTCGCTCCCGAGATGCTCCATCGCGCGACACGTCCGCGGTCCACAGAGCACAGAGCGCGGCACACACGCCGACACGCCGGCGCGCATGCCGGCAGACAGACACGCGCAGCGGACGGTGACGCCGAGCGCCGTCCCGCTCGCGCCGCACGCCGCCACAGCGAGTGCGAAGGGAACCGCACGAGCGAACACGTGAAAAAGCAAGAGCGCAGGCACGCAGCCCCACCCCGTCTCCCTTCGACTTTCGTTTCGCCGAAACCGCGTCGGTTATCGATTCGACTCGGACCGCACAGCCACGTCTACGATCTTGATTATTTTATTATTAATAACTCAATTCCTAGGCAACTTTACTTTGTTTCGTTTCTGTTGTAGTACCTACCTATAAATGATGGCTACTAGGTAGGTACCTAATTCATATTGCTTACTTTAACATTAAAAGCCCCAATTTTATATTGGTAGGTAAGTATTCAATTATTAAAAATTGGTTCAATTATTAAAAGTAGGCAGAGGATTCTTACGTTAATCTTCATTTGGTTCACGCACGATCCATTTTGAATGGCATTTTGACAGCCTGATAATAATAAATAAAACTATTGTGTGTTGCACACGAACTTGCCGTTATGTGTTCCATACCGATCTTAATTTGTAGCATTCGTTGATACATCAAAATAAGAGTGTTAGGTCAGTACCTAAATATTTAATTTTAATAATTTTATTTGTAGTTTAGCCTGTTTATCCAAGAACTAGCCCTATCAGTCCCGCAGGCTTATTACGTATCTCGCAACAGCAACGCGACAGCGATTTTTGCTTTTAAATCGCTAATTCGTACTATCTAAGACCGATAGAAACTGTCGATTGTTTGCAATCAAATAACACGAATACGAATACTTTGTCGTTTATTTTACCAGACTGTTATTTTTTTCGAGAAACATAAAGTTTTGACTTGGTTCAATCTGTTGTTTTTTTAAATCAATACATTAGTAAGTAGGTAGGTAGCTAGGTAGGTACTGTTAATATATTCGCGTGTAAAGTGTTTTGTGATAGGTACTGCTTATGATTTTGAACTAAAAAATGCAAAAGACTTACTTACTTATAATGGGCTTAAAAAAAATGGCGATGGATAGAAAGTAAGATATACAATAGCTTTAGATTTTGACAATCTTTATCGGCGTAAGTAATAAGATTCTTATTGTACACTTACACTAAAAACAAATGCATGGAAACTAGCATTACATACTAGGTTTACTGCTAAATTACCTAGTATACAAATCAGTCGAGGTAACAGTTATCAACATTGGAAAAATACTAGTCTGCTACATTGAAGGTAACAAAAAGTAAACAACTAGCTATTCAACAATGCGCATGTTTACTCAAATTTTGCCATTTGAACGAAGTCTTAAATTAATATAACATAAAATAGGTAGGTACAAAACTTATGCTTTGGCGTTTTAAACTATCCTCGATTCAAACAGTGAAGGGTTATCATCACCACCATGCGCCACACACAACAGTACAGCTGCCAGCGCGGCGAAATCATGAGTCGAACGAAACGAGAGGTCCGACCTCGCATCTCTTTTATTTATTTATTTATTTGAAAAGCCAACCGAAAATAATAAATAATTTTTGTTTCAAGTCTCGTTTAAGTTAAAAACAAAGTGCTTTTACTTTATACAAATAAGCCGTAGTTACAGTCTTAGAACCATAGGTACTTACTTATAACAAAATTCATTTTCAGATTGATGAGGGAAAAATTATTTACTTTATAATAATACTTAAAGGTATAGGTAAGGTATGCATACTTAGGTACTATTCAATGAGATTTTGCTGTTACTACCACTCAATATCAAATTTAGCAGTCATTTTGATGAATTTGATTGGACATTGCCAATAAAACATAACTTTTGATTGTGAAAAAGTGAATATCGAATGTCATGCATGACTAGCCGAACGACTGCCTACACCTCCTCACTCATGTCACTTACTTGCTCGACATAATACAATTTCTTAGTTGATTAGAAATAAAGTAAATAAAATTAAGAACAAAATATTCCCATTCTAAATTTGTTTCACAACTAAATGTCTTTTAGAACAGAAACAGTATCTAATCACTGACGTCTTCGTCGTCGTCGTCGTCGTCGTCGGAGAGCTCCTCCTTGACCTTCTTCTTGGGCGCGGCGGCGCGCGGCTTCTTGCCGCGCTTCTGTGCCTTCTTGGCGGGAGCGCCGCCGTCTCCGCCGTTAGCGTTAAAAGATTCAAGATCTTTTGTATACTGCTCCTTCGCTTTAGCCGCCTTTGCTTCCCATTCGCTTTTGTCTTCCATACCTCTCCAAATTTCTCCACCCTTTTTAGCAACTTCAGTGACTTTCAAGCCAGGAAAGTCCGTCTTGATTTTTTGTCGAGCGCTATTTAGCCACATCAAGTACGCTGACATAGGACGTTTCGGTTTCTCCGACATGATGCCTATCTGTAACAAAGTAAAAAATTATGTTTCCAAAACAAAATTGAGTTTTTTTTTCGTAACATTATAATCGAAATACGAGAATGTTTTGATAGGTAGGGAAGTAGGTAGTTCGCATAGAAAAACCATTTCTCTTCTCTTCTGCTCAAATTGCACAATCGTAAATGTCCAACGGCAGGCTTATTACGTATCTCGCAACAGCAACGCGGCAGCAATAATTGAGATATTTTTGCATTTAAATCGCTAATTTACCTATATTTCGTATTATCCAACTAAGAGCGATAGCAAAGCCACTATCGATAGTTCGGTTCGGAATCAGATAATATGAATTAGCTCCTAAATAGTACGAATTAGCGATTTAAAAGCAAAAATGACACAATTATCGCTGTAGCATTGCTGTTGCGAGACTTGCGAGATACGTTATAAGCCTGCCTTTAATGCGTAGCGTACGTAGCCCATAGATATCCCACACACTAGGTTGAGATAAGATCCTTTGTGTAGTGGATAAAAACATTTCATAACTCATCTGCTAAATTTGCAGCATCGTAATTCGTACGTAATAAATGTCCAACGGTTAATACGTACCTACGTAGCCCATCCATACCCCACACTAGGACAGTGTCCGTATTCCATGTCGTAGACAGAAACTACCTACGTGTACTCATTCTTTGAAGGTACCCATAATTATCGATTGTATTATTATAGATTTAAAATAGAAAAACCCGGAACTAAGCGCGTCTCAGCTCAGCCAAGCTAGGTAGGTATATCGCCTGTAACGCCACTGGGGTAGAAAGATAATAATTTATTGTACATAATTTAATTCAACCAAAATGTCTTAGGCAGAATAGTCTGAGGATTGGATGACGTCGTTGGAACCTACTTACTTAGGTACTTAAATTACCACAATTAGCTATAGGTAGGTATTTTCTTACCCTTAAAACAGTCCAAAAATATAGATAGGTACCCACTAATTACTATGGCAACAAAATGTATACTTAAGTACTTATATTAGATTTAGATGTAACGACTATTCGAAAAATGATCAAAATAAACAAAAATGACCCGAGGGTCCCGTAAGGACAGCGTGGAACCCACCAAACTGTCGGAAGGTATAGATGCGCGGCGCGGCGCGGCGGGAAGCCAAAGCGGCCAATGGCGTCCATGCGCTTGGCTTGGCTTGCTTCACATTCATTATGTTTTATTATTATTTTTTCTGTTTGAGTTTTTAGACAATGTAATGTTAAAAATATTTTATTGCAAAATGTACCTATAGGCAACGCTATGATATGACCTTCTATCGAAGCAGATAGGTAGGTACTTAAGAGTTTCGATTGCTTATCCAGATTATGGTATACCTACTACCTACCTAGGTACCTAACTATAAAGGTAGGTACTTACCTACCTTACCTAAGTACCTACTTATATATTTTTTCTTCATCATTTTGACTATTGCTCAAGAGAATGGATGGTTTAACGACCCACGTAGGGTTTAGTTAAACACTGGAGTCAGGAGGCACTGGCATTTTCCCGCGCATTTACATCTAAGACAAATACTTTAGGTAGGTCAGGTTATGGTTATGTAGTTAGTACTAATTCTTACCTTATTGATTAGTCTCACGAACAAAATCCAAAAATAAAATAAAGTCTGGTCTTCGTGTTGGCGCGAAGCACCCTACGTCACTTTAGCACTGACTGATCGGCCGCACTAGTAGTCAATAATTATTTATCGCGTGTGTGCTGCGTTGCGTGGAACTGACTGGCACAGAGCGAGAATGAATATGGTCGGGTCGGGTTGGGTTCGCTCCACTCGGGCTCGGGTGCTCGCCCCGCGCCGCGCCGCGCGTCGTTCGTCTCGTCTCGCGCCGTCGTTTCGGTTGGTCGGAAGGCCTCGGGAGTAGTCGGGAACCGCGTCCCTCGGCTCGGGCGCGCTCGGCTCGTACCGAACGCAGCCAAACCGAGCGGCCAGCGTCGTCCCCCGCGCGCGCCCCGCGTCTGCCTCATGCGCGTCCTTCGCGTGAACCACGCCAACACTACTTATTTACTTCTTGCCTTGCTTCTTTTCTTTCATAATACCGCTTCTGCGTTTGTTTAGACCGTATCAACTGTTTCAACCGTGCCTTTATCTTAGGCCGCTTCAAACGATAGCCCTTCCTAATGTCCTTGGACATTCCACACTGTGTTATCTAGTCCCAAATGCCTTTGTTACGTTACGTTACGTAGGTAAGTATCTACTTACTACGGCAACCAGAATGTTGATGATAATTATAACGACACTCCCTACGTACAGTTGTGTATCTGCAAAACACACATTTTACAGGAGAGCGTTTTTAAGATTTGAAAAAGTTGAAATGCCTATAACTGTAGCCCTTTTTGAGATATTGCTGTGAAAATTGGTGAGACGCTCTTACTGTAGATCACGTTTAAGATGGATACTATGTTTTATTTTAATATTTATTGGTTTAGATTTTATTACACGTACATATTTTTACGTGGTGCTTACGATGATGTATGTGGCACATACATACTTTTTCGTCGATGCTTAATAGAACGGCAATATTGTAACTGCCTGTTACACGGATATACTTAGAGAATTTTTCTGTTTAATTGGTACTTACATGGTTTAACGTTAGAAAGTATGATCTAATAATATGTGTTGTACATGTGTTTTGACCCTAATTGACGAATTGTCACTTGCGTAACCAAGCTTATTCTAAGGTAGTTAGTTTTTTGTAGAATATAACAGAACTTAATAATATTCTTATCCATTCCGCGTAGGCCATCCTCCATATTTTTACTGAGATATTAATTATATCTGAAATACAATAAAATAATTGTTTATTTTATTAAAATAACATGAAAAAACAAACGCAGAACTATGTAAGTGCATGGGTCCATACATTTAATTAAATAACTTTCCGATGTAAAGTTATGTAAAGGTAAGTTACCGAATTATGATTTAACATCTTTCCGAAGCATAAATATGTAAGTGCCTAGATACACTTTATGATCATACTGAACCCCGATGCATAAATATGTAAGTGCGTAGATACACTTATGATCATACTGAACCCCGATGCATAAATATGTAAGTGGCGTAGATACACTTATGATCATACTGAACCCCGATGCATAAATATGTAAGTGCGTAGATACACTTATGATCATTACTGAACCCCGATGCATAAATATGTAAGTGCGTAGATACACTTATGATCATACTGAACCCCGATGCATAAATATGTAAGTGCGTAGTTACATATTTGTACGTAGGTAATACAAAAAATTATGAAAGTAACAAAATTTACTAATAATATCCATAATAGTTAAGGTAACCATGAAGGCAATAAAACACAACTGACTAAAAAAGCCCAATAACTATGATTGGACATCAAAAAGTACAAAACATTGGTAAATAATTAATTATAATTTACTTATCTGGTCTTAAGGTAGATATATCAGGGTATTTTTTCTTTTTTTAATAGCGTTAGCTTTCAAGTTGTTTAAGAATGGAAACGTTCACATGTCATAGTTGCGGCAATAAAATATTTACAAATCGCACACGCATTGTACTCGCTGTCCGCGCAAGAACTAAGTAAGTGGCAGTTACCCGCCACCTGGACCTCATTCCCCCCGCGTCAAAGTGTGTATGAGGAAGATAGAACATTGTACGGCGGGCAAATAATAAAGTTAGACAGTTACACGATTGAGAAAAAAGTACTTAGAGTAGACTTTTTTATTTTTTTGTAAGTTATAATGATAGATTGACATGTGTAGATGCCAAAAATGCAATAAACGTATAAGTGTGTATCCGGCAGTTACACAAGTGTACGTAGGGAGTGTCGATAATATAAGTAGGTACCTAGGTACATATACATAATACAATTTAGGTACCTACTACTACCACAACCTCTGCATCTCAGGCGGGTTCTCACCCACTGCGCCACAGTGTCGTCATAATCATAATAAATAGGTACCTACCTAATTATTATTTTGCTTTACTTATTCTGAAAATTAAATGATCACTAGTAGTAGTAGTACTCGATGCTTTCCCTATAATATTTCGACAGAATAAGTACCGTGAAACATGCCAACTTTGCCACCAAGGGTATCTTTGCCCGAAAATCAATTTTTAAGCAAATCTTTAAATTCCAAAAGTATCGGAATACTATAGTAACATTTATTGACTTAGATAGAAAGTAGGTTATGTGTCTAGTAACACAGTCTATCAGGTTTGTCGCTAACTTCACTCAGTCACTTTTTAGAACTTGTAGAATGTGGTGCGTATTTTCGCGGGCAAATTTTAGTACAAGTTCTAAAGTTAATTGTGCGTGATGGCGAAAACACAGGTTAGTTTAATTTATATTAAGTTATGCAAAAACACTTTAAGAGTATTATATTTTATTATCATTGCTGAAGGTCTTTTAAAACTAAAGTTATAATGGTGGGTAAAGTTACCCAGTGATGTTGCGATCTACTACTGACAACATTACCCGCCATCAAAATAAGCTTAGGGTTGGCACTTACGAAACTTATTATTTTTATTATTCTATAGTACCTATTATAGTATTACCAGTGATCGGAATAGGTAGATTATATTGGCCTAAACTTCAAGGAAGTAGGTAAAATGTGAATTCCTGCCTAAAATTTAAAGCGAATTACAATACTTTGCAGAAAAAGAAGAAAAATAAGTTAAGATCAGTTTACTGAGATGTGCCAACCCTAGTACTTTTAAAAAGCGAAATGCGGTTTGTATGAAAAAGAGGAAAAAAGTTAGGGTAACTTTGCCCAGCCACTTTGGTAGGAAACCTTTCATGGTATCGTTTTCATTTATAAAGTAAACGCCATTTTTGCCAAAATTCTTGTATTGGACTTTGTGCCATCTGTATAGAGGCCTTAGTTGCGTCAAAAATCAATGTGGGTAATGTTGGCAAAAAGTCCAGATAACTTTGCCCGCCATCAAAATGAATAAAATACTTAATTAAATATTGATGAATAATAAAATCTGATAAAATAATACATGCTCATTATCTTTTAATTGCAGATGCTAAAAGAAAATACTTACGTTCCCATAGAAAAATTATCCAAAAATTGAAATTATTCGAAAAATGTTGGCAAAGTTGGCATGTTTCACGGTAGGTAAATTAAATACTTAATTAGGATAGAACTTCACTTAAGGTAAGTTCGTTTAATCCTATTATTATTGTACTAGCTTACTCGCCCGCGGCTTCGCTCATGTGGTACCTACCCTAATAAAATTACCTATGTTCATTGGGAAAGTCCATGCATCGGTGAAAGATTTTTTGAAATCGGATGAGTAGTTTCGGAGATTACCCCAAACATAATAAACAAACAAACCATAATTACCTCTTTATAATAATTATTATTATAGTACGAGTAGGAAGTACGATAGTACGAAGTACGATAAAAGTAGGTATAAGTAGTTAGTATAGAGTAGGAAGTAGGATAACTGGATATTCAGTGAAAAATAAATAAAGGCATGTTACAAAAAATAATTATTATAATAAGTAAGTACTTAAGTACTTAGGTTACCTACTACTATTATAAATTTATAGTAATTAATTAAATAAAAATTTCAAATAAGTAATAATAGCTGAGCTGTATAAAATGTTAGAACTTCTAACTTTTATGCAGCCACAGCTATAGGTACCTACTTAGAAACTTACTTCTAACTTAGAAGTGCTTAATTAAAAATGACAACTTTTATACCTAGGTAACAGTATAAAAGTTGTCATTTTTAATTATTTTAGGTACCTACCTACATTATTTGCGCCTAGTAGCCCCAGTAAGGCCCTAGTAGCTTGACAACTGCCGTTCCTCTTCCGGCAAATTAGAATTATTGGATTGGTCCAAAGACTATTTTAATTTTGCGTCTCATTGTCATGAATGACGCCACATAACTAAGACCCCTATTAGCGAAATTTTAAACGGATTGAAAAGAACTTGTTTTTGAAGCCGTAACATTTTCCATTACTTACTTAAGTACCTACCTACTTACTTATTTAAATTAAATGTGCATTTTCAGTTTTAAAACATCTCAGAGTTTTATGTGAATTTATCAGCACATAAGTAGGTAGGTAGGTGCTTATCATTAGGTACCTAATGAAAGTAGGTGCTTAAGTAAGTACCCAAGGTCGGTATTAGCCATCGCCCATCACATTTTTGAATCAGTCTGGCGGCACGGGGCGGCACGGGGCGGCACGCGGCACCGCTTTCATACGAAAACATTTTACAGTGAGAAACAGAGCGGCCCGGTCGGAGGACCGACGCCGAGGCGGCGCTCAGCACGGCTTGACGTCCGGCTCCGAGCTGGCGGAGGAGCTGGCGGCCCACAGGTGGGCGTAGCTCTGCTGCTCCGCCAGCAGCGTCTCCTCCGCCTCCATCACCGCAGAGAACAGAGACCTCTTTATCTTGATCTGCGTCTGGAACGGGAACCGCTTCGTCGACTGGCACATGCTGTTGAAGAATATGTCGAGGGGGTCCAGCGCGGTCGGCTCGGTGAGGGCGGCGGGTGCGGGGGGCGCGGGCGCGGGCGGTGCGGGGCGCCGCCGCTTGGAGGGCGGAGGCGCGGGCGGCTCGGGCTCGGAGTCGGAGCTGGAGTAGCTGGAGGCGCGGCGCGGCGCGGGCTCGGCGGCCGGCTTGCGGCGGTTGCCCATGTGCGGCTGCAGGAACTGCATGTGCGCGGAGTACTTCCATGGGTAGTAGCCGCGCTTGCCGTTGCCGTGCCCGTAGGCCCCGACGCCGGCGCCGGCGGCCGGCTCGCGCGCCAGCGTCTCGCTCTGCCGCTTCAGCGCGTCGCGGTAGCTATCGCGGAGCTTCTTCCATTTCAATTTTACTTCTTTTACTGTGGAACGGAAAAAGACCTGTGAGCGGACTGTCCGAATCATCATTTTAATCGAACTGTGATGTTGGTGATGATTTGCATTATTGTGACGAGTTAGTGTGCTTACGCTTAGGTACCTAAGTAGGTAGGTACTTACCTTATTTGCGTAAGGGTTAGGTTACCCACAAAATAAATACCTAGGTAGGTACTATCACCCAAAGCACCGCTTCACCACCTTAAGGTGCTTTTTCTGTGACGCAACTAGCAGTTTACACCGCTGTGCAACATTCGAACACCAATAGCAACAAAGTATTTCGGTGCTTTGTTATAAAGTTTAAAGAACAAATAATAACAGTAAGTTTTTAACAATGGTAAAAGTCATCAAACAATTATTGCTTTTAGATGTTTATGACTCCGATTGGTCAAAATAAAAAGGGCCGGATCAGCTAGCTAACATCTTGCAAGCTAAACTTTTTCAAAATTGGTAAAGCGACGCTTTTGGTGATAGTACCTACAGATTAGGTTTAGGGTGCCATTTTTAAATAAAAACGCTTCTGTGATGGCCGGCTGGGTGGTAGGTAGGTAGGTTGGTACTGTTGTTGGCTGAAACCCTGAATTAATTTAGTAGCTTGCCTACGAGCGCGGCGGCGCGACAGCGAGCCGGAGCGCGGCGGCGCGCCGATACGCCCGCCGGCAAGCACCAAGAACTTACCAAACAAATTTATTTTTTTTGTTAGTGAGCTTTGCATTAATCAAAATTATCGGACGCACGGTGCGTCCGATGATTTTGATTAATGCAAAGCTCATTGCAAGAAAATACTGGTGCGTCACGCACCAATATTTTCTTGCAATGCCGGAGAGAACTGACAAGTTGAGTCAGTCAACCACCTAATGGATAGGTACCTACCTACCTACTTACTTTCGGTTGACCCGATCAAGGACACGACGACGGTCGGCACCTACCGCCAAAGGGCGCTCCACATTATCATCGTCATCGTCGTAATATCATCTGTGTAATAAGTAAGTACAGGCAGTCAGCATGTTGCGCGGCATCGCAAGCGAGCGTCGCGGGGCGCGCGGCGCGCGGGGGGAGCGGGGAGCGAGCGAGCGGTCACCGCACGCAGCCCCCGGCCCCGGTCCGAGCCACCGCGCCGCGCCGCAAGGGAAAGTAATAATACGGCCGCCGCCGCTCTACCCCGCCCCGCTCGCGGCCAGCGGACGCCGACCTAGGCGACACGCGACGCGACGCGCCGCGCCGCGACAACATCTGCCTGCTGCCGTCTAGCTAGTTAACGCACTTTTAATGACAACAAAAGGAGACTGGCGGCTTACGGCTGGCTCGCGGCCGCTCACCACGCTCCCCGATGATGTCGACACTCACCCGAGGAGAGATCGGTCTCCTTCATGACTTCCGCCCAGGCCGCGTCCTTCAGCTCCTGGTCGCGGTACTCTATGGCGGTGGTGTTCCACAGGCAGGGGTACTTGCGCACCGTCTCGATGAAGTGGTCCATGCCGGAGACTTCGGGCTGCGGGCGGCGGGCTCGCGCGGTACACTGAGCTGTGTGAGCCCGGACGGAGCGCGCGGCGGCGGGAGCGGCCCCGCCACCCGCGCGCACCTGTCGCGCCCGCGCCCGCCAGCCGGCCGCGCCGCGCCGCCGCCCCGGGGCCCCGCCGCACATGGCCGCACACGCACCCACATGCTGCAGCAGTCGATGCGTTAGCATCCTAGTAGTCTGTGGTCGGAATGTTACTTAGGTACTACTCAGACGCAGACGGACGAAGACCGAGACGGCTCTATTACTCCCATCCCACAGAATTCGCGAAATAATCCACGAACCAAGATAGGTAGATAGGTACTTACCTACCTACCTACTTACTTACCTAAAAATCATGAACGAAGTAGCCTCGTTCATGATGAAAGTAGGTAAGGTCAACCGGGGTAATTGCGTCATATTTTTCGATCACTTCAACTTGACTCCATATTGTGAGCGAATTTTTGGCATTTTTGACTTTTTGAAACTGTAGTCTAAAAGTATGGCTATTTCTGTACAAAGCTATAGGAGTGAATTCTTTGCCAGAGTTTTAAAAAAGAGTCAAAATGATTGTTTTTAAAAAAATGGCATTTTAGACGCATTTACCCCCTTTTGAGGCAAATGCGTCTTTCTTGAGTAAAAACTTTTTTGATAAGCTTTTCGTGTTAAAAACAAATAATTTTGTTTTGCATCAAGTTTCTGTGCAATGGAATGACAGTTAAACTAGACAAAAATAATATTTCACGCATTCAGGTACAATTAAGTAAAAAGGGGGAAAATGCGTCCAGTTTTTGATAGACGCATTTATCCGATACTAAATGCAGATGTTGTCAACATTTTACTTGGATGGCTCGCGCTTATTACCTCTGTAAATGTTAGCACTACAGGTTTGCAAAAAAGTCATGGTGGCGCCATTTTTATATGCCAAAAAACTGGCAAGTAATTTTAACTTTATTTAAATCATATTAGGCACTTGTTAGTTCACTTCGGTACTATCAATTATTATATTACTAGATCAAAAAGTTTAGAAAATCATATTTCGTTAAGTATTTGTCAATGTCCATGTCTTTCAATATCACCATGGCATAAAAGTAGGCATTTATCTGAAATAAAATTTCATTTAGGTACCTTCATTTAAAAACGTAAGACATAAAAAGGTTGACGTTTTCTGTTTTTGGGGCAAATGCGTCCCACAGTCGCAATTGCCCCAGAACGGCAGACGCATTTAGACCAAGATATTAATCCAAATCTTAAAAATAGAGATTTAATTATTTCTTGAATTATGGCATATTCACTAAAAATAACTATCTGTGCAAGCGAAGGATTCTCTATTCCTTACAATCATTATTGAAGAAATCTGTCAACTATTGAAAATAAATGTATTGACATGGATTTGGTTACTCACCTCTTGCAGTTGCAACTTGTCCAAAAAAGTGTAATTTACAAAATGGCTCAATACTTGAATATGTGAACAACAACGCCATCTTTACAAACTACATGTTAAGTATTTAGTTTAAACAAATGTAACTAGATGGCAGAAACCTGTGTAGAATAAACCGTTTTCAAATAAATTCAAAAAGATGCATTAGCCCCGTAGACGCAATTAGCCTAGTTGACCTTATCTGTTTTATTCAATACTAGCTGCACCCTGCGGTGTTACCCGCGTCAAAAGTAGCCTATTTTTTAATCCAGGGTATTAAGCAATTCTGGCACCTACTTACTAAATTTCATTCAAATCCGTCCAGCCGTTTGAGCGTGAAAGAGGAACAAACACACTTAGGTAGGTACATACCTACTTACTCACACACAAACTTTCACCTTTATAATATTAGTAGGATTTTAATAACTAAAAATAAAACATTTTACATAAGGTAAGTAAGTAGGTACCTATAGATTTCGAATCAGGGTGACGACACCCTGTGGTTGATTGTGTACCTACCAGGTGGACAGGCAGGACACAGTAGGTAGTAGGTACCTACTTACCTAAGCCAATTCTCATTTTTTTAAATATTTTGGTGTTCAGTTCAACAGTCAACCATGATTGTACACACTGTACTCTGTAGTACACAGAGCTTCTGACTTCTGGCTTTGACTTTACCGGAATCCTAATGTAGTTAGTAGTTTTGCATTATGCTAATAGTCTATTACAACTAAACTATTAGCATTTTTAAAAAGAAAGTTAAAGAGCACTATCTCTCCTTGTAATCTCTCTTGTTTGGTATAGTTATAATTATGTATTATATTATTTAGGCATTTATTTGTGTAATTTTTGATGTAGTTTAAGTTTTTTTTTTTTGGTAGGTAAGTAAGTATTTATGTATTATGTGGAAATTATATTATTATTGTTTCATTTATTTATTTTTAAGTTGATATAAAGTACCTATAGGTACTTTTACTTATATTTTTATTCATTATGTATGTTACACATATAGGTACATTATGTATGATACACAGTAGGTACATACGAGTCTATCGCTATCCTTTTAGACATAGACATAGACATATCATTTATTTGCTACTAAGCACACAAAATACACAACACTGAATTACAACAAAAGGTACAAAAATTGCCAGAAAGTTAAAATAAAAAACAGTTAAGTATAATTCTTTTCATTTTCAAGAACAAATAGCATGCGCACTCTCTTTCTTCAAATGGGCGGGCTTTAAACAGCTGCTATGCTGTGTCCTCTTCTGTCGCACATATTCACTTGCAGCAATATTTCACTTTTCAAAATTCGACAACCGGAATTCGGGACTGATTATTCGCAGCCAACCATATACCATCGTATTCATAATTAAATAATCTTTATTTTCATTTAATTTTGATTCAATAATCAGACCGGTGCAAAATGCTAATATTATTTACCTGTTTATACCTGGCTGCCCGAGAGTTGTGACCGGAAAAGAATAGGCAGCCCAACGTTTGCATATTCTATGGGCTTCAGACTTTCGATTGGTATAGAATTTGTTTAATAAACATACCGGTGAAATGTTAAAAAAAATATTTTTTTTAAATTATTTATTAAGCATATTATACTGGACTGAAATTTGTTAGCCAACCCATATGCAATATATTTATTGACATATTAAATTAAATATAAAATACGTTTCATCAAATAAACAGCTCGGTGAAGGTCGTTGTATGACGGGATCCTATACTATAAGTAATTTGTTAAAATTAAGGACGTTTGTTGACTTATGTCTGTGAATTTATTCGATTTATGGTCAAACCGGAAGATTGTATTTGTGCAGGTAGTTGTCACTTGATAAATCTATCCAATGGTTGTTCGTTAATTTTGTAGGAAGTTGGCAAGTTGGTAGACTTGGCAGTTTTTCGTGTTTTTCGCCCAGAGAGAGAGAGAGAGAGTGTGTCCACTGACGGACGCTTTAAAATGGGCGGAGCAGACGAAAAAGGATTCATTCTGGAAAAATATCTTGACTAATAAGTTGTCTCCTAAAGTTATTATTATTGTACCTATTATTAATATTAAATCTATCATAGGTATATATTAACATAAGTCTCATCGTTTTAAGATCAAAGATCACAAAGATCATTAGAAGCAAGCAATCTTATTACAGTAATTGTGAACCAGTGAATAAAGTGTTATTCCTTCAAGAGCTGAGTTTAATTTCTTTAAACTACTTTGTAGGTATCAAAGACGTTCTACCCTAACGTCTTTGGTAGGTACCTATAGATAGATAGATTACAACACGGGTAACGTCATCAACTTTTCATCATCAGATCATGAAAAGTAGCAAAATACCTAACCTCCTCAATATTAAAGTAAGTAAGGTGTATCAAAATTGGTTCCTGCCTGAAACATTATTTTGAACTACCTACCTAAGTATAAAGTTTGGGAGCCTCTGGATTCATGAAATTAAAAAACATTCAAATGGGTAAAGTTGTTTTTGACTACCAAACCAACCTCAACTTCTCAAGTTCTCAATACTGTCCAAAGTTAGCTAGTTATATATATAATACCTACATCAAATTTGAGATTTGTGTAGGTAGGAATTCATTTCTATTCATTGATAGGCATTATCAGCCTAGCGCTTCCGTGCTTCGGAGGGCACTTTATGTTGTTGGTCCAGGCTTTTAACCTGTTAACTAACGGTAATTCTGTCGAATTCGAAAAATTTATTATTTCGAATTATTTCGAATCTGAATCGGTTAAAAAAGCGATTAAGGTCAACTAGGCCAATTGCGTCTACGGGGCTAATGCGTCTTTTAGAACTTATTCGAAAACGGTTTATTCTATACAGGTTTCTGCCATCTAGTTACATTTGTTTAAACTAAATACTTAACATGTAGTTTGTAAAGATGGCGTTGTTGTGCACTTATTCAAGTATTGAGCCATTTTGTAAATTACACTTTTTTGGACAAGTTGCAACTGCAAGAGGTGAGTAACCAAATCCATGTCAATACATTTATTTTCAATAGTTAACAGATTTCTTCAATAATGATTGTAAGGAATAGAGAATCCTTCGCTTGCACAGATAGTTATTTTTAGTAAATATGCCATAATTCAAGAAATAATTAAATCTCTATTTTTAAGATTTGGATTAATATCTTGGTCTAAATGCGTCTGCCGTTCTGGGGCAATTGCGACTGTGGGACGCATTTGCCCCGAAAACAGAAAACGTCAACCTTTTTATGTCTTACGTTTTTAAATGAAGGTACCTAAATTAAATTTTATTTCAGAGAAATGCCTACTTACTTGCCATGGTGATATTGAAAGACATGGACATTATTGGACATTGACAAATACTTAACGAAATATGATTTTCTAAACTTTTTGATCTCGTAATATTATAATTGAGAGTACCGAAGTGAACTAACAAGTGCCTAATTTGATTTAAATAAAGTTAAAATTACTTGCCAGTATTTTGGCATATAAAAATGGCGCCACCATTACTTTTTTGCAAACCTGTCGTGCTTACATTTACAGAGGTAGTAAGCGCGAGCCACCCAAGTAAAATGTTGACAACATCTGCATTAAGTATCGGACAAATGCGTCTATCAAAAACTAGGCGCATTTTCCCCCTTTTTACTTAATTGTACCTGAATGCGTGAAATATTATTTTTGTCTAGTTTAACTGACATTCCATTGCATAGAAACTTGATGCAAAACGAAATCCTTTGTTTTTAACACGAAAAGCTTATTAAAAGAGTTTTTACTCAAGAAAGACGCATTTGCCTCAAAAGGGGGTAAATGCATCTAAACGTCCATTTTTTTAAAAACAATCATTTTGACTCTTTTTTAAAACTCTGGCGAAGAATTCACTCCTATAGATTTGTACAGAAATAGCCATACTATCGGACTACAGTTTCAAAAAGTGAATAATGCCATAAATTCGCTCACAATATGGAGTCAAGTTGTAGTGATCGAGAAATATGACGCAATTACCCCAGTTGACCCTAAAACTTAAAAAGTCAGAAAATTAAAATTAAAAATTAAAATTAAATTAAAATTTTTAATTTTAAATATTTAATTTTAACTTTCTGTAAAAGGTACCAAAAGGTCTCACTTTCAAAACTATCGTGAGTTGTATTAGACATTATAATAGCACACGGGAAATTACTCACGTACTTAAAATTATCGTCGATTTAGATACCGACAATGTTTCGATTCTTCCGGAGAATCTTCATCTGGGTATGAGTGTGGTCACTCCTCGCGGTCGCGTGACGCACGCAGTGTGAGACAAAGAGCATGGTGTGAGACGCGAGTCGCGTCTCACACTGCGTGCGAAGCGAAGTAACGCGCGGCGCGTTTTTTAAATAAAAGTGGACAAAGACTTTCTAGGTGTATAACTTTGATTGATTTGATGACTGACTTTGACATTACCTAATGCAAAACGCAAGACGTCATGGCTGGCTGTCTGTCTGTCTGCTGTTTTTGTTTTGCTCATGCAGCTCATGTTCACTTCACTCACAGATATCTCAAAACTTCAGAGAGTTTCGACACAATACACACAATGCATTTAATTTAATAAAGTAGTCCGTCTGTGCTGTGCGTGCGACACATTATTTAGCAGTCGGTCGTCCATCGCTCGTCGTCGCATTATGTTTAGTTACATATTTGTATCCTTGCAGATGCTATCATGATAGATAAACAGCATCAATAGTGGTTGGTACTACGGTCGAACAAACAACACCAATACAATATCCGTTTACAAAGAGCATGTCCGTTTAGTTGATCTACTCCCAACCAAACTGAGGCTGGATCTAACTGTTTCGATATTATGTTGTCACTTTGTGTGAAGAGGGCATGAAGAGGCAAGTAAAATATAAATAAAGATAAGGTCTAAGTGGAATTTTATAAAATCATCTGAGTCTAGGTAAGCTGAAAACTTTGATGATGATTGAATCTTGAAAGATGAAACAATTACATATTTTGTCTGGTACAGGTGGATCATACAGGTACCTATGAAAGTGCAACTGTGCTAAACTACAATGAATTAATTTAACAGAAAAATTGAATCGAAAATTGATTTGAATTTCATATTATTCATTGACTAAAAACGAATTAATTTGTTTTTGCTGGCTTGAGTAGAAACACTTGGGTCTTATTATACCTGCAACATGGTTATCATGGTATGTTATTTATAAGAACTAACTTTAAAACCCTTTGGGTTCCGTATCCAAAGGGTAAAAACAAGGAGCCTATTACTGAGACTCTGCTGTCCATCACCAGCCAAGCAAGCCAAAAAGCAGTAAAGTTTGAATGCAAAATTAAAAGTAATTTAAATATAATCAATAGATGGAAACCTACTCCTCACATTGTGATTGAGGCAAAACGGAACAGTCTGTGGTGCAGCTGTGGAGAGGCGAGTGCTGGTGTCGAGGGAGTGTGAAGCCTCCCCCGCCTCCAACATGGATGCCAATGCAGATGGGGATAGGGACCGGATGTAAGTCACATAGCTTTAGTTATTTTCGCAAACTCAAGCTTATTCGTACCAACCGGGCCAGCCTGGAATCCATCAGACAGTTATGTATATCATTTTCTAGAAATGAGCATGATTCGTCGCATAGCGTACAGTTTAGCGAGGGATAGTGATTCAATGGAGTCTTATTTTCATAGAGGAATCGAGAACAGCGTGGTGGAAGACGACCGGGAGAGAGGCAGATTCAGGTGAGTCCATCTCTCGCTCGCATCCTTCTCCGTCCGCGGCGACCTCGAGCCCCACCCACCCTGAAGCCGTGCGTCCGTCCGTCTGTTGCAGCATCGTGCGCTGCCCCTCGCAGTCGTCCCTGGACGAGTCCTCGCAGCGGCCCGCCTCCGGGGAGGGCGCGGCGGGCGGGGACGCGGAGCACGCCGCGCGGCTGCTGGAGGCGCTGGCGCGGCTGCGGCGCGACGCGGCGCTCTGCGACGTGCAGCTGCAGGCGCAGGCCGAGGGCGCGGGCGCGCCGGGCCCGCCGGTGGCCGCGCACCGCGCCGTGCTCGCCGCCGCCTCGCCCTACTTCCACGCGATGTTCACGCAGTTCGAGGAGCGCACGCGCAGCGTCGTCACCATCCAGAACGTGGAGCCGGGCGCGCTCGCCGCCATCGTGGAGTACGTGTACGCGCCGGGCGCGCTCTGCGTCTCCGAGGAGGGCGTGCAGGGCCTGCTGGCGGGCGCCTCGCTGCTGCAGGTGGGCGGGGTGCGCGCCGCCTGCTGCGCCTTCCTCCGCGCCGCGCTCGCGCCGGACAACGCGCTCGGCATCCGCGCCTTCGCCGAGCTGCACGCGTGCGCGGAGCTCGCGCGCGCCGCCGCCGACTACGTGGACGAGCACTTCGTGCGCGTGCTGGCCGCGGAGGAGTTCCTGGCGCTGGAGCCGGACGCGCTGGCGGCGCTGCTCGCGAGCGACCGCCTGCGCGCGCCCAGCGAGGAGGTGGTGCTGGACGCGGCGGTCGCCTGGGTGCAGCACGAGCCCGCGCGGCGCCGGGAGCACCTGGCGGCGCTGCTGGAGCACGTGCGGCTGCCGCTGGTGGCGCAGGAGACGCTGGTGGCGCGCGCCGCGGCCGAGCCGCTCGCCTCGGCGCCGGTGCGCGTCAAGGACCTGCTGATCGAGGCGCTCTCGTTCCACCTGATGCGGCCGGAGCGGCGGCTGGCGGCGGCGGCGGGCTGCGCGCGCGCGCGGCCCCGCTCCGCGCCGCACGACTCCGCCTGGCTGCTGGTGGCGGGCGGGCAGGCGCCCAAGGCGATCCGCGACGTGGAGGCGCTGCGGCTGGACGGCGCGCGCTGGCGGAGCGCGGCGCCGCTGCCGTCGCGCCGGTGCCGCGCCGGCCTGGCGGTGCTGGGCGAGCGCGCGTACGCCGTGGGCGGGTTCAACGGCACGCTCCGGGTGCGCAGCGTGGACGTGTACGAGCTGGCGCGCGACCGCTGGGAGCCGGGCCCGCCGCTGGGCGCGCGTCGCTCCACGCTCGGCGTGGCGGTGCTGGAGGGGTCGCTGTACGCCGTGGGCGGGTTCGACGGCGCCGCGGGGCTGAGCTCGTGCGAGGCGCTGGCGCCGGGCGCGGCGGCGTGGCGCGCGGTGGCGCCGATGGGCACGAGACGGTCCTCGGTGGGCGTGGCGGTGCTGCGCGGGTGGCTGTACGCGGTGGGCGGGTACGACGGCGCGGCGCGGGCCTGCCTGGCGTCGGTGGAGCGGTACTCCGCCGGCTCGGACTCGTGGGAGCCGGTGTCGGAGATGGCGGCGCGTCGCTCGGGCGCCGGGGTGGCGGTGGTGGAGGACGCGCTGTACGCGGTGGGCGGACACGACGGGCCGGCGGTGCGGCACTCGGTGGAGCGGTACCGGGGGGAGGCGGGGGGGTGGGAGCCCGCGCCGCCGATGCACTGCGCGCGCCGCAACGCCGGCGTGGCCGCGCACCGCGGCAAGCTGTACGTGGTGGGCGGGGACGACGGCGCCGCCAACCTCAGCTCCGTGGAGGTGAGCGCGCACCGACCTGATCATCTTCGCTCGAAGCGTTTCGACCGTCTCGCTCACGCTTCGAGCGAAGATCCGTCGGCGGTGGCCTCGTGTGGTCGCACGCTCGCAGTTCGACTTGGCTCGACTGTTTATGTTTACGGTACCTGGATGAGACAATTTTAGTTACTTCCGTAGGATGATGTCATTCCATAATTATTAATACCGGTGACATCACGGAAGCGTTTCATGAATGCAGTTGATGCTATACCTATATATATATTTCTATCTATCACTGTCTACTTTAGCTGTTGGTTTTCCGAATAATAAATAAATAAATATATTAACATCTCGAAGGCATTCGATGTTGTTGATCACTAACGTTTAATAAAAAAGCTGTTTCATGCAGGGATTTAGGGATCTCCACTAGAGTGAGTTAGGTATATCCACATATCTCCAAAACTGTTCCCGACTAGTTCAAGAGTTTGTGGCTCTCGATCTGCTGCCAGAATAAGAATTGTTCCTTCTGGTGTACCTCAGGGCTCTCATCTTGGACCTCTATTTTTTCTTCTCGTTTTTAACAATGATTATTTATGTTCTTACTACAATCAAATTATTCACTTAATTTTACTCTCAATAATAATTCACAACAATATATTATCTGATCTGCAAACAGATATTAACCGCATCGACGACTCGCGCAAACGCAAAAAGAACCTAATGCAGAAATGCAATAAATGTCATAATGGTACATACCGAATGGTTCTCAGGAACCGCAGTCTTCACTCGGTTCTGTCTGTTTATCTGCGTGTGATGATGTGCGTAGGTGTTCGACCCGGCGACGGACTCGTGGACGCTGCTGGCGGCCACCATGTCCATCGGACGCTCGTACGCCGGCGTGGCCGTGGTGGAGCGCGGCCCGCCGGACCCCCCGCCGGACTCGTGACGCACGGCGCCGCGCACGCCCGAGTGAGTGTACCCCCCTACCCCCTACCCCCTGCCCCTGGCTCTAGCGAGCGCGCCGTCGTCCCTGATTTAACATAGGTATTTGCTTATAATGTCTGGCATTCCAATTAGAAAGTTAGTAGTTTTTTAGTTTTATTTTTCCTTTAGGAGGACAGTAAGACCGGATAGTGAATAATGTTCGAACCGATTTCTTGTCACTGCAGGGTGTAATTCTGCAAGGTGGTCTTGTTTCAGGTGGTCCAGCTCAGCGGCGGCGTGCGGCGCGGACGAGGAGGAGGCGTGCGGTGCGGTGCGGGGCGAGGGGGCGGGGGCGGGGGCGGTGCGCCGCGCCCCCGCTCAGACGCTCGAGTTCAACGAGCGCGGGGGCATGGCGGGGGCGGCGGGGGGCGCCGGCCGCGTGTGCACCATGCCGCGCTCGGGGGGCAACCCTCGGGGCGCGGGGGCGGGGGCCGGGGTGGGGGGGGTGGCGCCCTGCGTGCTCGTGGTCCGCGCGTGCTCGTGCCACCTGCTGCCGGAGGGTCAGCGCCGCGCATGCGCGCACCCGCGCCACCCCCCGCCTCCCGCGCCCATAGACAGATGAGCGCTGATTCACACACAATCATCACCTTGTCCGGTGGGACCGTGGTGGATCTTGTCGATTTCTCTCGTAGTTTCGTGTAGGATTCCCAGCTTGAATTAGCCGTAGCTGAATGAGGAACGTTCTCGGTCTCCGGCCCGACAGTTCCCCGGTTCTAGTTTATTCGTTCGACATTCCCGTGACCTCGATTAATAAATACTCGAATATTCCTATGCTAATATTACCTAAGTACATTTAATTAGAAATACTTGTAATTATAGGTACCTACAGTGCTTAATAAAAACCTTATCTGATCCATGAGAATGTTATTATTAGCTAATTAGGTAGGTACTTATTAGGCATCACCACTGTGGAGATACATAATTATTGTGATCATTTTCAATTAATGCCTTTATTTTAAGAACGTTTTTTTCATAATATCTCTTCTCGGTATAAGTTAGGGCTTAGCTATACCAAAGACGATTAATATCTTGATATTAATCGTCTTTGGCTAAACCTACTCGTAGCATACCTTCAGACGATTAGAATAGAATGGAGTAATATTGTTAGCCAGGATATTTAGTAACCAAATCAATTAATAGGTAACCTACTCTATTGTGAATTTATTTGTGATAATGATAACTTCTATCTGAGTACTTACCTACCTACTTATATACTTAATAGGTATGTAAATAAATGTAATGAACTGATTACTTATGTTATGTACCTACCTATTTATTTATTTTTGTATAAGTAATTTGTTAGCACTGATGATAACATTGTGCTAAGTCAACGGTATGTCGCCAGATAGGTCCTTCAAAATGCGGGGCGAAGCGATAGCGAGCCCGGTCACGGCGGACATTCATTAATAGTTGTCTGAATGTATGTACCTATGTCAAGTACCTATAGTATAGTGTAATGCAATAAAAATATAGTTAATACAAGTAATATTTTATTTCAAAACAACAAATCTAATTTATCTATGTTTAAGTATTAAATTATTACATCGTCTCCGGGTTCCGTGCGTGGGTAAATAATATAAGTAAATCTGAAATCCTACTTGAATAAAATACAATCCATGTAGGTCTAAATCTACACTTTGGTTGGACCGAGCCTCGGTCACCGAACCGCCCCTCGCCGCCACCGGGGACGTATCGCTACCTGCTTACACCTTAGAGCAAGGGTGCTTGACTTAAACGGTACTTATTGCTTTTTTTTCGACGTGCTTAATCATTTTGAATAAATAGAAAGAGACTAACTTCGTACTTTATCTTTGGTTAGATTTCACGGTAAAGAAGAATCATTTATTTATTTATTTATTTATTTGTTGGAGATCCAACAGCTTTCTTAAAACAAAATAACAATGTAATAGCTATAGGAAGCCAATTAAAGGTTCTCGCGAATATATTCTAGACTAGCATTAACAGTTGATGATTAAACGAACTTACCAAGTGAAGTTCTATCATAATTATACGAAGCACTCCGTCCGAAGAGATAAGTATCCTGAAATAAAATATTATTCACACATTGTAGTACCGCATAGGTGCCACCGTTCATGCACTTTAGTTGAAATACATAATTAAAAGCGAAAATACACTTCCTGTCGCTGGCAACACTCCCCAGTCCGCCGGCGCTGTCTTGGTATGCCCGCTCGTCATTTAGTTCCGAGTTTTGGTTTAATTAACATGATATTGCCAATGGGTTTTCCAGCACTGCTGCGGGTTCGGGTGGGTGATTGATACTTATCTCTTCGGACGGAGTGCTTCGTATAATTATGATAGAACTTCACTTGGTAAGTTCGTTTAATCATCAATTATACTCGCACTCCGTCCTCGAGATAAGTATCCTGAAATAAAATATTATTCACACATTGTAGACGTTGAAAGTTGCTTTTGGGAATATCATAGTTAATAATAGTAAGAAAATTAAATGTGTCTATTAATAGTAATCATTTATTTTTAACATCAAGGTCTTCACTCATAATTATAATAAGCTATAATCAGTAGGAAATCATGTTAAACTAATATAGTAACGCATATTATTATAGTTAATAATTAAATCATTAGAACGAAAATCATAGGAAATCTCCTTAGGAATTATTTACAATGGCTCTAGCCAAAGACATATGATCATCATCACCTACTATTGATCTGTTATAAAAACGCCCGAAAGTTTTTGAAGTATCGCTCCAGCCAGCGGTCTTCCGGATGATATCAATATTGACGCCTAATTGGTGAGCTTTAGAAGAAGCGGCATGGCGGGTGCTATGTGCCGTGAATATGGCAACATCAATACCACACTCTTTGAGTGTTGCCTTTATCCACCGGCTAACAGTTTGTGTAGACACTATGTTGTGAGGTTTTTTGAATGAAATGAATAGACTGTCAGTTTTACGAAGAGAGGCGGTCTGATTGATATATGATAGTAAAGTGTTGGCTGGACATATCCCTGGTTTGTCAGTAAAGAAAGGTATGTAAAGAATGGGCTGATTGATGCCTATTTTTGATGTCTTCACTAAGTCGGGTATTTTTATAATCAATTTTGTTGTTTGTGTCTCTATGTTACTCAATTTTATTTTTTGCAGGGTTTGTACTCGATGGGCTGTTGTAAGCGCCAACAAGGTGATAGACTTTTTTGTTAATTTCTCCAGTGTAAGTGATTCGTTAGGGAACCATGTACTTAAAACGTCCAGTACCTTTGACGTGTCCCACGTTATGTTATATTTGGGAACAGGAGGGCGGAGCCTGAATATACCTTTAAAAAATCTCTTTATCCGGTCATCTGAAGATATATGTGAGCCAATTATAAGAGATAAAGCTCCTCTATAGTTATTTAATGTTCCATATTGGATGTTACCTGTCTGGAA
Organism: Xanthorhoe designata; assembly: GCA_963582015.1. Classification (NCBI taxonomy): domain Eukaryota; kingdom Metazoa; phylum Arthropoda; class Insecta; order Lepidoptera; family Geometridae; genus Xanthorhoe; species Xanthorhoe designata. The sequence goes on from OY757046.1 coordinate 11,809,687, forward strand.
TACTTGTGTAAGGAAGTATAGGATCAAAGGTACTGAAGCTTCAAATACATTGTAATTATTGTTGGTGCAAAAGTTGTACCATCGTTTTAGGCATACGTCGTATTGCTTAATGGTGCTATCACTTAATGATGCCAGCATGATATCAATGGACGATGGTGGTATACTTCGTCTCAGCAGCGCCGCCCGCACAAGACCCCGGCAGCCAGGGTAAGATTCCGATGAATCTGCCCCTTGCTGGAATGGAAAATAATAACATTTTCGTTTGGTTCAAAAATTATTAACTCTGAGACTACTAGTTTCCGAAATACTGGGTACCATGGCTGTGTGGGCCACATTGGGACCACCACAATGCCTTTTGCTTGATCTGTTATTATTTTACGAAGGGTTTTTAAAATAACAGCAAACGGAGGAAAAGCATAAAAGTAAAATGGTGCCCAATTCACTGTAAATGCGTCAATGGTAAATGCATCTGGGTCTTGTTTCCATGAGATATAGGTGTCACATTTTCTGTTTAAGCGACTGGCAAACAGGTCGATATCTGCTGGACCGAACTTTGTTGTTATTTGTCGGAATGCTGTATCTTTCAGCTCCCATTCGACATCAGGATGAGAGCGTCGAGATTCTGCGTCAGCTACTTTGTTATCAATAGATTTTATGTAAGAGGCGACCACGACGATTTTACGTTGTTCACACCACTGCCAAATAGATTTTGCTACTTCCGTCAAATGAGGGAATTGCACGCCGCCCATCCGGTTGATGTAGCTAATAGCAGTAGAGTTATCTATGTGTATTAGGATTTGACAGTCTGAGTAATTTTTGGCAAATATCTTAAGAGCAATAAATGCAGCAAGGAGTTCCAGTTGGTTAATGTGGAACTTTTTCTCGGCGTTGGACCATGGCCCACTAGCAGTATCGTTCCCACAGGCCGCACCCCACCCCGTTGTTGAGGCGTCAGAATACAACTCTAAGCTAAAATTGTCGTCCCTTATCTTTTTTACAGATTGAGGGAGGGCTTGAAGCCACCATTCGAAATCTGGCCGTAAAAAGGAAGGGATTTGCATAATTCTATCATAATTATCATGACCTTGGAGGTTTAGGAATTTGCAGCGTTCTAATTGTTTAGTGTAGAGCCAGCCATACTCCATAGCTGGACAAGCAGATACTAATAGTCCAACAATTTGAGCAAAATGTCTTATTTTACAGTTTTGTAGTTTCATGATTTTTTTAATTTCGCTAATGATACGATTTCTTTTATCGTAGGGTAGTTGAATATTCATCTCCTGGGTGTTAATTACATAACCGAGGTATCTGCAAGTGTGAGAGGGTTTCAAGACGCTCTTGTTCATGTTTATTATGAAACCCAAGCTAGTAAGGAACTGTTTGGTAGTTTCTACATTTTCTAGGCAGTATTCCTGCGAGTCACCTATCAAACAAAGATCATCAAGATAAATACTGGATAGGTATCCAGCTGATCTTAACACTTTAACCACCGGTTTCATAACTTTCGTAAAGATGTATGGCGCTATATTTAAACCAAATGGTAAGACGTTAAATTGGTACAAGGAGTCGTTATAGATGAATCTTAAATATTTTTTCGAATCTTCGGCCATTTTCAATAAAAAGTAAGCGTCCTTCAGGTCTATTGTTGCCATGAAACTATTTCTAGATACGAGTTTTAGGACTGTTCGTAAGTCTTCAAGCTTGAAATGATTCGTATCGATGTGCTTATTTAGTTTCTTAAGATTAAGTATGAAACGCATCTTTCCATTTGGTTTTGGTCTCAAAAAAATACTGGAGATAAATTGGTTTTTGCATGGTTTACACGGTGATATAGCTCCTATCTTAAGGAGATCTGATATCGCTTCCTCGAACTGTGTTAGTTCTGTGAAAGAATAGCTAGGAGCTGTAGGTAACGAATGTTGTTCTACAGAAGGGAAGGAATCAGAAAGGGTAATTTTAATGCCAGAAATCCATGATAGGATTGTTTTTTCCTTAGTAATAAGTAACCACTGTTTATAGAAAAGGGATAAGCGTCCCGCGTAATTTACCTCTTCTATGATCGGCGATGGTTGGTAGGCTTCTGCGGATGCGATGACGGCTTGTATGGTCTGCCGTGCTGATACTGGTGAGTAGTCGTCTGACGGAACTTCTGTGTTGTAGCCGGCGGCTTCCGGGGTGGAACCGCCGGAGTTTTCGAGTTTAAATTACTGTTTTTAGATGTCGACGGCTGCGGTTTCTTATTGTTATTGTAAGTATGTTTAATTTCAGTACTTGACTTGGAAACAGCTTTTGCTGTTTTGAGCGTGTCCGGCAAATTCTCACTAAACAATAGCTTGTCTATTTTGGAGTTTAGTATCTGGGTTTTTACATCTTTTTTCAGGACGGATGTGCTAAACATTCTTCTGGTCACAGAGTCAGAGTGTTGAACGTCACATAGGATTCTGTTTGCGTCCATTAGTTTTTTAAGAAGCTCGTGATTTTTATCCTGGGAATCCAGCATTTGAGATGTTGCCGATGCCAGGCAAGAAATAGCCGCTCCGAGAAGTTTTTGCTTAGCTTCGATGGCTTTGTCTCGGTTAGACAGAGATTCTGGTAAGGCGGCCTTTATTTCGGGGTTTAATGCAGGGGCCCCCAGTAGAATACCATTAGAGGGTAGTAAGTATCTTTGTTGGAGTTCTTTTTTGGCTTCTTTAGTGAGGCCAGTGGTGGCAAGATGTTGTAATCGACTTGCCAACTCTTTGTGAATATCTGGTCCGTATTGTTCTTTGTTGGCAGGATCATCGCCAAGAATATCCAATATTTCCTTATCTAGGACAATATCATCTTTGTTTTGTACCTCACTTGAGGGTGGATCTAAATTTGTTAGATCTAAATCAGAAATTGTTTCTGTTTGTGTCGAGATTGGAGGTGTTTCGGATGTTTCCGGTAAACTTTGTTCAGTAGGTAGAACGACATCATCATTTGTGGGCTCTGCCATAAGTTCCTCCAATAAATTGTTTTCTGGAATTATTTATTGCAGAATTAACGTTTGCTCCCACCATAAGCAAGTAGGTAATTACCCACAATTCATATCATAAGTATATACTTTGAGTATAATTATTATTATACTTCAATGTGCACAAAGTGTTAACAAAGTGAATGTTTAATTTTTGCACTGGAAAAGCCCAATAGCAGTTCCGATTGCATGTTAAGTATGATAGCGTAGGCTTGTGTTTATATTAGCAATCTGTCCAATTTGTTCACAAGAGATATCACTAGAACTCGACGAATCCTTGTGTTTTCGAACACGTTTGATTTTCTTTTTTAACTTTTTTAATTGATCACTAATGTAATCAATATCGTCTTTATTGTGCTTGCGTTTCGGCATAATGACTTTCGTATAAAAATAAGTTTTGGTGCGAAATAGAGGCGTAGAACGGTTGAGCACTAAAACGCGAATGACGAGCGGGCATACCAAGACAGCGCCGGCGGACTGGGGAGTGTTGCCAGCGACAGGAAGTGTATTTTCGCTTTTAATTATGTATTTCAACTAAAGTGCATGAACGGTGGCACCTATGCGGTACTACAATGTGTGAATAATATTTTATTTCAGGATACTTATCTCGAGGACGGAGTGCGAGTATAATGAAAACGATGAAGTTATACAATATGAGTAGATACATGAGTATGTACGTAACAGTTAGAAGCAATAAGAATATATTAAACTTAACATACTAAACCAGTAATAATACAGAATCGACTCAGACGAAGAATTGTCTGGTCAGCCGCCGCCTCGCCTGAGAGCTGCTGGTGCAGAAGAGATCGAGCTCGATGTGTTTGCTCAGCTTGTTGAAACTGTCGCATGCGCGCCACAAGTACGTGTTTTGTCTGTAGTTTGAAGAAACTACAGGAACGTGTAAACGCGTGAGATCTAAGACATTTGAATGGGACATAAATTTTTATTTTACTTCACTTCTTATATTTGGCTTTCGCACGGCTTGTGCCACGCATTTAGCCACTACCATGTGTTTAAATTTTTAGTTAGTTTAGTCAAGGTCAAGTCAAAGTCATAGTCAGCGTCAGTAAAGATGTGGGTTCTTTACTGCAGCTTTTTACATGGACTTCTTGAGAGAACTCGAAATGCAATGATATACAGTTTTGTTTCATTTGCCTACATTTATGTACGTTCACGAACACTTAACAGTTAATAATCCACCATTATTACATATTAACATTCGCCAAAACACAAATTTCGGAAAATAAAACAAAAGAGACAACATGCCATCTTGAATTCCCGTCAAAAAGCCCCATTTTTATTTTATTTAGGAGATCCATACAGTCGATATCACTTGACATTAACTTTAGAAGAAATGTCATGTCTGCAACTTCTCGTCGTTTAGAGAGTGGTAGGAAATGAAATTGTTTACAGATGTTTTCGTAATCATCGGATGAATATGGGATTCGCAAACGGTAACAGAGATATTTGAGAAACTTGGCCTGTATCCGTTCAATTCTAGAAATATAAGTATCATAGCGAGGATTCCAAACTTGTGATGCGTACTCAAGATTACTCCGAACATAGGTACAGTAAAGAATTTTAAATGTTTTAGCTCGCTTAAAGTCACCTGAAACTCTCATGATAAATCCTAGGGCTTTGGATCATGTTTATTTGTTTAACGTCAAATCTGTCAGTTTTACTGTCATATTTGACGGATCGATCGAACGAATTCAGTCAGTTGCCGGCACTCCTGCGCTGACGGTTGACGTTCCGCGAGAAGCCAATAATAATGCGATAAAAACATTTCTAGTTCGTAATCATACCAAAGATTCGGTGTAAGGTCTGTACGTGATGGAGGGCGCCAGGAGGATGGTTCCCCTGCTGTGGCTGGCGGTGGGCGCGGGTCTGGCGGGCGCGGGCGCGGGCTCGGCGCCGGCGCCGCTGCGGGCGCGCAGCTCGTTCTCTGTGCAGAGCACGGTGCTGCTGAGCGAGGTGGCGGGCGCGCCGCGCGACGTGGGCTACCGGCTGAGCGGACAGCTGGAGCTGCAGCCGCTGGCCGGCGCCCACGACGACGACCTGCTGCTGCTCGCCTTCCGGGTGAGTGCCCCCCCCCACCCCGCCCCCACCCCGGCGCGCGCGGGGAGATAACGCGACCCCTCATCCTGACCCCGAACCTTACGTGGCCATAAACATATAAGTCATCGGAGGTACATTAAGTATAAAAAATATCCTGCAATGTAGGCACGATGTGTCTACATCTACATGGGTACCGGAGGAGATCCAAGCTATTAAGTAATTCATAATTCATTTATTCAGTGTTTGTGAACCTAGGTAAATTACAGATGGTGGTATTAGCTTAGAGAACATCTAGATTCTGCTAGTCATAAGAACATGATGGTGATGCCACAGACTGATGGTATTAAACATTCAACTTTTTATCTCTTGAAATAAAATGAAGAGGTTTGTAGGTAGGTGTTATTGGTTTCCTAATATTTTTTGAGGTGGTGATCGTGATGTGGAATTTATATAGTTAAGTAAGCTCTGAGCATGGGGCCAAAATACAAAATGACTGAAAGATTTAATGCCTCTAATTAATAAATAAATATCATCGGACATTCCACACAGCGTCATCCAGTCCCAAGCTAAGCAATTTAATGCTTGTGTTATGGTGACCAGATGACTGATATACTACATAAATAAATTTTTTTTGTAAATACATACTTACATAGAAAGAAAACACTTAGACTGGAGAAAAATATTTGCAGGTCATACAAACATTTGTCTCGTAGCAGGAATCGAACCCGCAATTGTAATACTTGTTTTTTAAGAGAAAGTTTGGTCACCGGTGACTATTCGATTGATTACAGGTTAATTAGCCTAACCTAATAATTAAATTGACAAATCTTTATGAATAAGACCAGAACCTATGAAATTATCAATGGCTAGAATTTCTAATTGATTAGAAGAGACTGATAAAATATTTTGTCAACATCGTTACAACAGTCAAAGTCTAAGTGAGCTCGAAGAACTTTCAATTTACCATTATGAAACCAAGTGAACTTTCAACCAAGTGAACTTTAAATTCATAAGGTAAAACCAAGATATATAATTAGGTCTTATTCATAAAGATTTGTCAGTTAAATATAGATTTAAAGAATGTTTTTTTGTTCATCTTATGTCAATGAAAAGAGATAGCAACAGATTTAATATCCATTTTAGCTAAAGTAGGTTTACTAAACCAATACCTATGCATTAGATTAGACTGTACTAGTAAAAGTAGCAAGCAGGTAGCAGGTTGTGTGTTGATGTCAGCTCTTTGGTGTTGGTTGCAGATACGCGGCATGCAGCTGGAGGTGCGCGGGACGCATGCGCGCGCCGAGTGGCAGCCCCGCGGCGCGCCCTGGGGGCTGGGGGAGGGGCGGGGGGAGGGGCGGGGGCGGGGGCAGGGGGAGGGGGAGTGGCGCGCCACGTGGCGGGCCGGCGAGCTGGCGGAGCTGTGGCTGCCGGCCGCCGCGCCGCGCGACGCGCTCAACTACATGCGCGCGCTCACCAGCCTCTTCCAGGTACACACAGCACTGCCAGCGCACCAGCAGAGTCTATCTACTATACTACATGACGTCCTTCAGTACAATTTTTTTATTTACTTTCGAACTTTTTATTCGTATTGATGTTGTTTTAATTATAATTCCACACCAAGTGCACGAGTTAAAACATTCACGTCTGTAAATGTAATTATGGCGGCATGTTCGAGAATTTATAACAAAGCTAACTGATCCTGTACGTCTATCGTCACCCGAGTGTTCGTGGCCGAGGACGGCGAGGACGCGAGGCATCGAAAGGGAACTCCCTCGATCGGATCCCTGATAGTAGAACTGCAACCGCAAAACACATTCGTAAGGAAAGCACTACAACAACGGAAAACAATAGATAGGTACATCGTGCTAATGATCACAGTTTAGCTTTATGTTGGTTAATCTTCGTTCAGTTTCCACCAACATAAGTTGAACAGCGATTATAAGCACGATTTATCTTTTCGTTCCGGGATTACGAGTAGAGACCCACGCGCGCCCGTTCCTCTCTTCTCCCCTTTCACCATTCCATCCGGTTCAGTTTCAGATCTCGGAGGGACAACGCAACGAAACTGACATCTCGGGGGAGTGCGAGGTCACCTACGAGACGCTGTCGCCTACGGTCTTCCGCAAGACTAAGGTGAGCCTCCTCCCGCCCCCTCCCCCTCCATGCGGGGGCGGAGGCGGAGGCGGGGCGGGGCTCGGTGAGTGACGGGCGGTCGTGTTGCAGCGGCGCTGCGCGTTCGAGGCGGCGGCCGCGGCGGGCGGCGTGCGCGCGCGGCGCGTGGCGCGCTACACGCTCACGGAGACGCGCGGGGCGCTGCGGGACCTGCACGCCGAGGAGCTGCTGTCGCTGGAGGCGCACCACCTCCCGGGGGACCGGGGGGAGGGGGAGGGGGAGGAGCGCGCGGGGGTGAAGGTGCGCTCCTGGCACGCGCTGGAGCTGCTGGCCAGCGAGCCCAGCGCGCCCGGACCGGCCGCGCTGGGGGACCCGCCGCCGGAGACCCTGCGCCCCGCCGCGCTGCCGCTGCCGCTGGACGAGGAGGACGCGGGGGAGGACGCCGACGAGGTCGAGGTCGGTATCGCCTCACGGGAGGGGAGGGGGCGGGGAGGGTGCGGGGAGGAGGCGCGCTCACCGTGCGTGCGTGTCGACAGAGCCTGGTCGCGGTGGTGTCGCGGCACGCGGCCGCGCTGGCCGGGGAGGAGGCGGGCGAGGGCGGGTCCCTGGCCGCCGCCGCGGCGCTGGCCCCGCTGCTGCGCGCGCTCGGCGCCGCCTCCGCCGGGGAGCTGCAGGCGCTGCTGGCGCAGGAGGACCTGCAGGATCTGCTGTGAGCGCTTACATTATTGTAACTTAAAAAAATAATTTCCAAACTTGGAGTTTTCGTGGTCATCTAACCGGCGTCCCCCCCTCAGGCCGGGTCTGTGTCGCGCGCTGGGCCTGGCGGGCACCGCGGCGGCGTGGAGCGCGGCGCGCGCGCTGACCGTGCCCGCGGCGCCGGACGCGGTGGAGTCGCTCGCGCTGCAGTACCTGGCGGGTCTGGCGCTCGCCCCGCGCCCGCACCCCGCCGTCGTCGGGGACGCGCTCGCGCTGGCGGAGGAGGCCCGGCTGCCCGCGCTGGCCGAGGCCGCGCTGCTGGCGGGCGCGGCCGCCGCGTCCCGCGCCGGGGAGGAGGTGGCGCTGCGGGCCAGGGAGCGTCTCGCGCGCTCGCTGGCCCGCGCCCGCTCGCCCCCGGCGCGCGCGCTGCTGCTCGTCGCGCTCGGCAACCTGCGGGTCGCGGAGACGACGCCGCTGCTGGTGGCGGCGGCGGAGCGCGGCACCGGGGTGGAGGCGGAGGCGGCGCTGAGCGCGCTGCGCGGCGCCGCGTTGCTGCCGGAGCAGGCGGAGCGCGTGCTGGCGCTGGCCGGGAACGGCTCGCTCGGTCTGCCGGCGCGGGCGCTGGCGCTGGAGCTGGGCGTGGAGTCCGCGTGCGGCGGTCGCGCGCGCGCGGTGCCGCTGGGGCTGGTGCGGCTGGCGCGCGCGCTGGGGGCGCAGGCGGACGAGGCGGCCGGGGAGCTGCTGCGCGCGCTGTGGCAGTGGCTGGAGACGCTGGAGGAGAGCGACGCGGTCGCGGCACTGTGGCGTGTGATGCCGCGCGACCTCGCCGCGTGGGACGCGAGGGCGCCGCCAGGTGAGCCCTCGCTCCTCCGCCGCGGGACTCTTTCACACGTGACGAAAAATCATCCGGTTTCCTCCGAGATGTTTTCCTTCACCGTTCAGAATAATTTTTAGAAACGAAAAAACTATGTTTGTAGTTAAGTAAGTACATTTAAATTAGAATGTATCTTTGATCGTGATCGTATCCCGTGCGGTCAGGCACGAGCAGCGTGCTGCGGCGCGCGCTGGGCTGGCGCGCGGGCCGCGCACGCGCAGAGCTGCTCTCCGCGCAGCTCGCCTCGCGCGCCCTGCTGCGCCGGGGGCGCGTCGCGCTGCGCCTCCCCCCCGCCCGGGACCTGCTCGCCGTGGAGCTGTGGACCACCGGCCTGGACGCCGTGGCCGGCACCTCCCCCTCCCCCCCCGCCCCCGCGCAGGAGGGGGAGGAGGAGGGGGTGGGCGCGGGGCTGCGCGTGGCGGTGGGGGGGGTGGCGCTGCGGCCGCTCGCGCTGTTCTCCGGGCAGGCGGAGCTGCTGGGGCACGTGTGGGCGGGCACCGGCGCCGCGCCCACGGCCGTGCTGCGCGCGCTGGTCCCCGCGGCGCCGTGGCGAGCGCGCGTGCCCCTGCAGGCGGGGGCGGCCCTGGCGCTGGCGAGCGAGGGCGCGGTGTCGCTGGCGCTGGACGCGCAGGGCGCGGTCTCGCTGTGGCGGCGCACGGCCACGGCGCGGCTGGCGTTGCGCGCGGCCGCGCATGCGCGCGCGAGCGCCGCGGTGCGCGTGCGCGGCGCGGAGCTGCGCGCGCACGCGACGCTCGGCGGGGAGGCGCGCATGCGCATAGCGGCGGAGCTGGACTTCTACGACGAGGTGGCGCTCTGCGTGCGCACGGACGTCGCGCCGCACCATCTCGAGTGAGATTTGACATTTTTTATCTGGTTCGTTCGCGCGAACCGTACGAACGGTACCTAGAGCGAAAACTTTACAGCTCTCTCGCAGATAAAATTGATAGGCCGATCGATAGTGATCCGATCGTGCAGATTAACTATTCGAACGCTCGTATGTACCTACTCGAGTCGTATAGTCTCGATACTCGTATGTAGGTATCCTTGGAGGTAGACCGGAGCGTGATGTACTTCCATGCTGAGCGGCGGTGTACTCGTGTTGCAGACGCACGGGCACGCTGCAGTCTAGATGCGGTCCCCGCGCGCACCGCGTGCGTCGGTCGCGCGCCGCCCGGTGGGAGCGCGCCGGCCGCTCGCTCGGCTTGGGGCGCCGCAACGACGCCGTGTGCCGCGCGCGCGCCGCCACCGACGCCGAGGGCGACCTCTAGTCCACACCGCATACATCTCTATCCGATCTGAATACGATGTTTAAGTTTTAGTTATATTTTTGATTATTATCATATTATATACACCAATATTATGAATATGCGCCGCTTGTGTCATTTCCCAAGATATCAAAATATCAGTGCTGCCCTGGCACACATCACATATCATAGATAGATGTTGCTTCGAAAGTGCTGGATTAAATTAAAACTGCACAATTATCGATATATTTTTTTTATATCTCATAATAAAAAGTGGCAAAATTAAAATTTAAAATTAAACTGACCGACTTCTTTTTATTTTCAACAAATATTTTAAAATAGGTTCACCTGGTCCAAAGTTTTGAGGTAGGTACATAACACAAAAAAAAATTGATATGCGAGCACTAGCTCTAACTAAACTGTGAAAGAAAAAATCGTGAAAAAACCAGCTAGCATTTATAGCGGGCTGTCACGTATGGAATGATAAATAACTAGGTAGGTAGGTACTTACGGCAAAATAAGGGTAGGTAGGTATTGAGGTAAGTAATGCCATAGAAAGCTGAAATTTGACCAATCTTCCATATCTTAAGATTTCTTTCCATCCAAAGGTTGCCTGGAAGAGATCGCTTCTTAGCGATAAGGCCGCCCATTGTACATTGTTAGGTACTTGGTTTTTCTTAAGTTATTAATTGTATCTTATTTGAGTGTACCTACAATAAAGAAGAAGTAAGTAGGTATTCGTAGTATCCTTTTTACCCTTGTCTCGGATTGTATCAGAGCAAAAAAACACAGTAGGTAGGCACCACGGTCGGTGATCCTAGAACAAAAAATTTTGCCTATATTTAGTCTGTGGGTCACAATCCAAATAGGACAGTTCCCTCCCCCTTCCTTCATACTTCTTTCCTGTCCGACCCGGACGCCATCTAGGTCTAGGTAGGTAACTAACGATACGATAACCGCCATTGTTGTTGTTGTTTAGTATTGGCTTTGAGAACGTGGTTTCAAAGTTGATCGAGTGAAGGTTTGCGTTTTAGTTTTATATATTTCCGTAACTTGCCCTCTCAGTTTTTGAGGCTATAATATCATCTCGCAATATGTACAACAAGTGCTGTGTTACCTATGTTATGAGCTGTGCTAATAGACAAGTTTTACAAGTTTCCAAAAAGTGAGGTATGACTCTGAAAGTGGTTAGAACTGTGAAAGAGTTCGAAGACTGAGATTCAAAGATCTTCAGAAACAGTCTATTGTGTCGGAGACACTTTGAGAATTGGTTTTCACCAGCAGCATAATAAAAAAAATAACCAAGTTGTTATTTTAGGTTGTAAATAAATAATTGTCTATTTGTCAAGTTGAACAATAAACATAATTCATAATTCATAATAATTCATAATTCATTTATTGCGAAAATGGGTACAACAAAAAGTAGACATGTTAAATTAAACAAATGAGAATATTACGATTAGGATGCGTTAGCATCCATATATTTTTTTAAATTAATAATTTAGTAAGTACCTATAGTTACCTACCTACGATAGATTACTTCAATTACACAAAAAACCGCCGGTAATCCACTTCCAATACATACACTTTAAAGTACCTACATACTCAGGTCTAAGCACGGCTTACCTAACCT